>CAAKHC010014183.1:0-10634 GCA_901007825.1 Macroramphosus scolopax | reverse complement strand
GCTGGTTGGAGGTTCGCCTTGTGAAGTATATTCTGTGTCCTGCTGTGGATTTCTTGATAATCCAGAGGCGCTCCTCATGGACCAGCTAGATCCGCTGCTGTAACTTATCGCAACCATGTCCATGACAATAAGTTTGCAGGAAGTCAGAGTTAACATGCTTTCACTGACAAGATGGACCAGAATACCTTTCTTACCTGCTAAAGTACGACCTTAGATCTAATGGAGTGCAAACCTTTACTACCCATCCAGTCGCTGTAGCTTCTGTATGTCTGAATGATGGATTTGCATATAAATGTATATATTGGAAACAATGGTTGTTGGAAACATTAGCTCCCTTTCCCTTTGTGTGACGCTGAAAAATAAAGCCCATCCTCCCTGAGATCCCTTCCTTTTCCTGTCACCCAAGTTGTTCTCTTCAGACTTCCGCTAGGTCCACGAACAATTAAACATCAATATCTTTCTACTGGCGTAGTAATACACACAGTCTTGGTGAAAGCAGTAATGTTTCCTACACGTCTTTTGCAACACAGTGGTTGTTAAAGTAGAACAGGCAAGTCACACTCCCTTTATGACCTGTATATCCAGAACAATTCTGGCAGATTAGGAGTCGGAATTAACTTTTAAATGTTGACCTCAGAGAGGAAACCCAGATAACTGAAATAAGACAACTTTCTGTCCTGGTCTTTGTTCCTTCTACCACCTACTGGTATGTTCTTTGTTGTCTTGGCTTTGGTTGGAAGGTTTGTGCTTCTGAACAGACCACTGAGATAACACCGCTGTGGGAATGTGGGGAGTGTGAATGTTTCCTCTTTGCCAGTGAATATTCTCACTTTACTTTGTCTAAGTGTCAGGTGTTTTCTGTAAGACTGAATAAAACAGGAAATTCCCCTTTTATATGATAATGAAAATGTCCAATCATTGTTACAGCTGATATTATGTCCCTTCTTATTGGGCGTTTGAACCATGTTAGCAGTTGTCTCTTTGGTTGGCTATCACCAGATAAAACTTTGGATTGACTCAACGGACATGAATCACTATGGTGAGCTGTTATGCAATAGGAGTTCATTATCATGGCCAATGAAGAACTTCGTGAAAGGTCCCAAATCCAACGCGGCTCTCAACATGTTAAAACTAGACGTGAAGGGCGGACAATCCAAGCTGATCGGCTGTGTTGACTCAGTATATTTGAATTTAAATCAAAATAGATCTAGAACATCTCGTTAATTATTATTTATTGTCTTAATAAAAGTCTAAATGTTGCCTTTTTTGGCTCAGCGCTTACTCAACAATCAGTTATACACAGTGATAAGAAAACTTCCTTGGAAGGTTACATTATATTTGGTGAAGTGATTTGTTACAAGGTGATGATTTCATTTAATAAAGCAAAGGGGAGTCTACACCAACGGGAGGAGATAAGATGATTTGTAATTTCGAAGTGGTGAGTGATGGACGTGGTAGGACTCACCAGATTAATCAGTGATTACTCCAATAGAGACATTAAACATAACTTCAGGCTTCAAGTGGAGCAGAGGATTCCTTCAAGTAAGCATCATACACAGGTCATTCAACAAGCCAGTAGCTTCTCTAAAACAAATCAAAATTAGTCTATATATATATATATATATTTGTTAAAAGTTGATGAATTTACTCAGTTTACAGGATAGTTTTTGTGTTAGAAAGACTGTTTCGACTAAGTCATGGAAACATGGCACGTGGGCTGCGAGGGGTGTTTTTGAGCGTGTGCTAAGAATAGTGTGAAAGTGTTTTTTGAACTCAGGCCATAGGGGACACACCCTAACAGAACTAGAAAATGTATGAGCATGCTTCCTTTTTCATGCAAGGTTAGCCAGTCTCATTCAGGAAACGAAACCACCGAAGCCCCAGCAGGGTGGTCATCAGCTGTCCTCTAGAACTCCACAAAATTAAAAAAAAAAAAAGTTCATCAGAGTTCATAATCATCCGTGTTGGAATTCAGTGTAGGCCCAGATTGTACGCTCACTCCAACCCTAACTGCTGGCGATGACAGGAAGTGACAGATGGGCAGAAGAGTCCTGAGCAGTAAATGGGGTTCTGCTGACATGAATGGGAAAGAACGCAACTCTAATCAGCCCTGCAACTGGGAAATAATGCATACCATTGTTGCTGAGGGTAGGCGTGGGCCTCAGCCTGCACAGTTATTTCCCAATAGACATGTATGCTGCTGTTTTCATCATCTCTAAGAGAACAGAGAAATGCCTACATGGTCAGTTTACTTATTACAAAGTCTGTTTGGCCGACCGCACTGATGAAGACTTTAGGTTAATAAATGTGTCAAAACTTTTTATGCTTTTGCAGTACACAAAGATTCTTTCAGGTCATTTAAATACGTTGAGTTCCTCACTCGCTAAAAAATCCTGTCAAGAGGTATATTACCAAACCTACTTAACACAGTTTAATTCTACAAGGGCAGACTGCTGAGACGAAAGCTGCCAGGTTGCATGAAACATGACAGGATGTAGGCGACTCTCATGAGAACGCAGTGTTTAGCAGCAGCGTCTCAAAAGACCCAGCCACCAGAGGATGTGGTTACTTCCTCTAGATAAGTTCTATACTGAGACAGGGCCAGATTGGCATGCTTCTTGCACACAGTATGCGAAACTCATTCTTTCCTGAATTTAACATACATAAAATACGGTTTGGCTCGCTGATGTACAACTTTGCTATGTTGCCCATTTGTCTGTGGAGTTTGTTCTTTGAATGCCCACATGCACAGTCAAGTGATTCATGGCCATTGAGTGTGTGTTCTGAGGGTTGTGGGTGCAGACGGCCATGTTCTTAAAACAATAAACAGCTGATTGCACGGCTGATCTTGTTTGCATTTCTTCGCACGTCTTTAGTTCAGGATCCGTGGCTTCGTGTCTGCCATTAACGTCACTACGTGTACAATTGTGTCTTGAGGAATCTTTGTACTTGTTTTAATGGCGTAAGAGTTTAAATTAATTTGTATAGTTCTACAACAGATATTAAGTTATGAGTGTTCAAATTCGACATTACACTAACTGCGAGTGTAAAATGTCTTTTTCAGTTAGAAGGTACAGTTTGTAGGGTTGGTCTGTCCCGTATATTGTAATACCACTCGGTACCTCAAGGGTCAATAGTGAGACACTGTAGTGTGTCCATACTTCTGGTTATATTCTGCCCCCTTCTGGTTTGGAGGGTGAAATGTGAGGCACAACATCCTGTTCGGGTAACTACAAATTGTATCTTTAACATCAAAGGGTTTTCATGTGGCTTATCAGTTCATAGTTTGAGATGGGAAGTTTGACTGCCCCAAGAGGGGAAAAACATTATCCCTTTAGTTTCGGCACCAGACGTTGATCATGCCAAGAATAATAACGAAGGTTTCCTAAGAAATGGAAAGTTAATTTTAGCACAATGATATACAGGAAGTGAATTCACTTTATACAAAATGCTATTGATATCAATCTAATTTGAAAAGTAGCTCATTGTTCTTCGACTGCTCTTCCTCAGATTAGTGTACGAGTCACCACCATGGATGCTGAACTGGAGTTCGCCATTCAGCCCAATACAACAGGAAAGCAACTGTTTGACCAGGTATGACAAACCAATCATTTCCGTTTCCCATCATCAGTGTTATTTTTAAGTTTTTCTTGTATACTTTTATTAATCCCTCAAGGGAAATTCTTCTCTGCCTTTAACCCGTCCGTAGGTGAACATGCAAACACACATAACACAATCACACAACAGCAGCAGTGGGCTGCAGCTTTAGCGGCGCCCGGGGAGCATTTAGGGGATTAGGTGCCTGGGTCAAGGGCACTTTAGCCGTGAATGTTAGAGGAGAGGAAAGCACTGTCGATTCTCTTAACGCCACACAATGTTAAAAGCACTCATAGAACAGAATGTGGAAGTTGGTCTGCTGAGGAGACATTTAATTTTACTCTGATGTTTTAAGGTTGTTAAGACCATTGGACTGCGGGAGATTTGGTACTTTGGACTCCAGTACCAGGATACAAAGGGTTTCTCCACATGGCTCAAGCTCAACAAGAAGGTGAACACTTCAATATGTTGCCTAACAACACAACGATCCTGTTTTACCTTCTTTGGTCAAGATTAAACCACTTTGAAATAATTTACAGGAGCATAAACTTTTCCCTTCACATGTGTCACATTTTATTTTAGGTGACAGCCCAGGATGTGAGGAAGGAAAGCCCGCTGCTGTTTAAGTTCCGTGCCAAGTTCTTTCCCGAGGATGTGTCAGAGGAGTTAATCCAGGAGGCCACGCAGAGGCTGTTCTTCCTGCAGGTGAAGGAGGGAATCTTAAATGACGATATCTATTGCCCTCCAGAGACGGCAGTCCTCCTGGCCTCCTATGCAGTGCAGGCCAAGTACGCTGACTACAACAAGGATGTCCACACACCAGGTTATCTGTCCGGAGAACATCTGCTCCCTCAGAGGTATTGCTTCCAACACAGCAGGTTTTGTCACTTTTTATGTCTGGAAGTTCTTGTCACCTGCTGGGCCTGGACAAAGACAACAGCAATTAACATTTCAAAAGCAACAGGAACATTGTTCAATAGAATATCAACACTTTACATTTAAATAGGTTATTTTAGGTCTGACTGATAAGTAAAGATCTTCTGATCTTTATAAATTTAGGTAATAAAAGAACAGAAATAATGATATGGACTGAAATTAAACATTTCATGGGGATACGTTTCTCAGCTATGTTGCCCAGTGAGACCTGCCAGTGTGTTTGTATGAGTCATTTTACTCTGCATGACTCCTGACACTCGGATGTCTCATGTTCTCAGAGTCCTGGACCAGCACAAACTCAGCAAGGACCAGTGGGAGGAGAGGATTCAAGTGTGGCACGAAGAACACAAGGGCATGATGAGGTAACCGCATATACATTTTCATCATATATGCACACACAAATAGAAGAAGAGAAACCACTTTGTCCCCTTTCTCCTTATTTGATTCTAACTGTCGTGTCATGATTGGCTCATTGGTCTGTTGGACCTCCTCACCTTATATAAATAATAATAAATACAGATAAATAATATAGATAATCTGACAGCCAATGTGTCTATGAGCATGAGACAAACAAGGAAAAGCAAAAACTTGACTCAGTATGGTCACTATGATGATGATTTGTCCACAGAGAGGAGTCCATGATGGAATATCTGAAGATCGCTCAAGATCTTGAGATGTACGGAGTGAACTACTTCAACATCAAAAACAAGAAGGGAACTGAACTGTGGCTGGGAGTGGACGCTTTGGGACTCAATATTTATGAACAGAATGACAAGTAAGTGATTACACAATTATTCCTATTTATTATTGTAGTTATTTATTATCTATACAGATTTCTGCGCAATGTAATTGAGCTCAAACTGAGGTTTTGTTTTTGTTTCCTCATTAGAATGACGCCCAAAATTGGCTTCCCCTGGAGTGAAATAAGGAACATTTCATTCAACGACAAGAAGTTTGTCATTAAACCAATTGACAAGAAAGCACCAGTATGTTGACCCTTGAAAATAGAAACATTAATAAATCCACTGTGTCTGCTTGACTTCTGTTACAAATCTGTAATCTGGCTGTTTCAGGACTTTGTATTTTATGCTCCGAGACTGCGCATCAACAAGCGCATTCTGGCACTATGCATGGGCAACCATGAGCTGTACATGCGTCGCCGCAAACCCGACACCATCGAGGTGCAGCAGATGAAGGCTCAGGCTCGGGAGGAGAAGAATATCAAGAAGATGGAGAGGTTAGAGTCGCATGTAGTCATTAGACAGAAACCAGTACTGAATGTATCAAAAACCAAAATATTTTGACACCAGGATGCGTAAGCTAATGTTTAGATACTATGTGTGTAACACTGTGGTGATTAGAAAATAGCTTTCTACTAATCCTCTCGACTATTGTTAGGATTGACTTTTGCAGAACAAAGATACACCATGACTAACGCTGCATGATCTATTGTTTATTGTTTATTCTACTTCCTTTAGAGCTCTGCTGGAGAATGAGAAGAGGAAAAGGGAAGCTGCAGAAAAGGAAAAGGAAAAAATTGAAAAGGAGAAAGAGGAGCTAATGGAGCGATTAAGGCAGATTGAGGAGCAGACAAAAAAAGCCCAACAGGGTGGGTGACCTGTCAGTGGACCGGAGCAGATTGTCCTAGTGTGATGAATTACAAAAGTGTTTTTCTGTTTTGTTCTTCACATGATACTTAACGTTTAGTAATTGTGTGTGCGTATGGATTTGTGTCTGCACAGAGCTGGAGGAGCAAACACACAGGGCTCTGGAGTTGGATCAGGAGAGGAAGCGAGCTCAGGAGGAGGCCGAACGTCTGGAGGGTGAGCTGAAGGGTGCTGAGGATTCCAAGATGGCTCTCCTGCAACAGTCAGAGAACCAGATGAAGAACCAAGAACACCTGGTCAGTAAACACAAGAAATATCTGTCTTGGTTTTCAGTAACCGACGATGTTTATCTGATGCTTCCAAAAGAAATATAAAGAAAGTAAATTATATGATGATGTCATTTCAGGCCACTGAGTTGGCTGACCTGACTTCTAAGATTTCCCTCCTGGAAGACGCCAAGAAGAAGAAGGAAGAGGAGGCAGTGGAGTGGCAACAGAAGGTATGAGCTGAGCCACAAGAAATAAAGTACATAAACCTTAAGATTGGTCACAGTAAATACAAGTTCTTTTCAGCTTGTCATTAAAACAAGATGACTTATGAAAACACAGACTTGCTCCCACATTATCATTAATAGGTCCACATAGGAGGTTCTCACTGAAACTCAACACCACCTACATTTCTTTTTCCTCCCCCTCTTTCAGCTGACAGTCTGTGTCGTCCCTCTGCCTATAATCACACATGCAGTGTGTCAGTCAGTGGACTGTTTTTTTCTCAACATGTATGATATTAATCCGACTTTTAAAGGCTTCATGAAGATTATTTTTGTACTTCTGAACTCATCTGACCACTCCAACAGGAATTTAATGTTGATTAGAATGAACTCTACTGATCATTCTGCTGCTCCCGTTGGGACTGGCATTCCTGGGGTGGTGTTGTGGTTTTGGGGAGGGGAGGGGAGAAAGCTCCCAGCATGCCTCATGTAAAAAGCATTTGGGCCTGCCCAGCCCCGTCATTATTTTGGGCAGCATGACTCATGCTGTCTTTGTGTGACGGCTGTCTTTGTGTGAAGGAAATCCTGTTTATATATTTCCCCCCATTACGACATTCTGACCGCTTGCTAAGTGGTCGTTTCCATGTTGGCCAAGTTTGGCATACATTCATTTGACATTCCTTCGCTGTACATACCTGACTCTTATTTCTAGCAGCTAATAGGCTGTGATGTGTAATGTGCTTATGTATGTCCAATATTAAAAGTATATGAGAGGAGTGGAGAAGGCAGAGAAGACATCACATTAGTGCTGTTAGGCAGTAATGGACCGTGGTCCTGTTTCATCAGTAATTAAGTACCTGCTCCACTTTAAGTAAAACATCCCTCTTTTATCAGTTTAATCAGACAGTCAGTGTACAAGACGTCATCAGCATTCTCTCCTCCCTCAGGCTACCATGGTGCAGGATGACCTGGAGAAGACCAAAGAAGAGCTCAAGAACAAAGTGATGACGGTTCATGTCCAGGAGACCGTCAACGCCGAGAACGAGCATGACGAGAACGACGAGAGCAGCGCCGAGGCCAGCGCCGAGTTCGAGTCTGCCGTGTCTTATAAGGACCGCAGTGAGGAGGAGCGCATGACCGAGGCGGAGAAGAACGAACGTTTGCAGAAACACCTACTCGTAAGTCTTCGCTCATGTAGAGAAGTTCAATCTTACATCACTATTGGTGGTTATGAATTTCGAATTCTTATGATAAAGTAAAATCATGTTAATAAAAAGTTAAGGGTTTTTTGGGGGATAAGGGTTTCTTATATCTATCGTAACATAAGGGTTTGATTTATTAATGCTGTGATGAACATATTTCCAGGCTTTGAGCTCAGAGCTGGCAAACGCTCGGGATGAGACCAAGAAGACGGTGAATGACATGATCCACGCAGAGAACATGAAAGCAGGACGAGACAAGTACAAGACCCTGAGACAGATCCGGTCAGGAAATACCAAACAGCGCATCGATGAGTTTGAATGTATGTGATGTGTGCACGCACTGTGGCAAACGCCCACACGACTGGGCCGTTCAACCTGGAGTTCTGCCTCCTACAAGGTCTCTGTTTTCTCTCTTCCAAAATAAATCAGAATCGACAAAATGACATGGCTGCACAAACACAGCACAGTGTACAAATATGGGGTGCATTTGTTATTATTCTTATCTCTGAATTCAGACAAGTCACTGGTTGAAAAGGGACATACTGTATTTTATTCCTCACAAGGGGTTTTTGTAGCATAGCGTCAATGGGCTCACGCCACATTTCCTGACACATTAAGTAAACAATTTTAATTTCATTTATTATTTTTGTCAGATTTTTTTGTATCGTGATTTCAAAATAAAAGCCCCAGAGGCCGATCCAAAAATGTGCCTGTCGATATTTCTGCTGTGCATATGCAACAGCTCCTCATCAGACTGAAATAATTCTCCCATGATGCATCTATCACAGCTAAAAAAAGCACTGTACTAAAGGAAAAACATTCTGTATGATGTATGTGGAACATGAACAAATAACTTTTTGAAAGCTTACTTTTCTTTATTTACTATGTTCAGAATCGGCCAACAGTTACAGACCATAACGTATTTACACCTGCCAGCAAGAAAGATCAGTTTCATTTAGGTCAGTTGTCCTTTTTTTATTTTAACCGCACAACGTTAAGTCAGTTTGCAACTACAAGGGACGTGAAGGAATCAAAGAAAATACATTTCCTTTAAAAAAATCTGAAAAGAAATATTCTGCCCCAAAGAACAAACAATAGTGTAAATTCAAAATGTTAAGAGAAGAAAACGTACAACATTTCCAAACGACACAATTTCAATATACCATCAACTGTTAGTCTCCTTGCCAGGGTACATTAAAAACATATTTGAGTATTCGGATGAAGCGATTGATGCTGATCTGGTTTCTCTGAAACATTTCTATCACCTGATAAATGTTTCACAGCCTTCATACACTGACAAAGTTTGTAGCATCACAGCTAACACACATACATACACATCCTGCTAGGAACGCTTCATCCATGCAACACATCTACAGTACAAGAGCAGAAGAAACAACATAGAAAGGTTATCCCAGATATACTGCGTAAACATCGTACATATCCCCTCAGTAACATATTTTGCCTTATTAATAAATCCAGTGGATGAAGATCTTTTCTAACAAACTAACAGTTGGCTCATTGTCTTAGAGCCAGTGATGCCTTCTGTAACGTTCAACATTGGAATTAATAATTAACGCATTGGTAAGAAGATCACACTGAAAATTTGATTGATTTTTTTTATATAAAACACTTTGATGCACTGGAGGACACGATTTTTCAAAAACCAGTCTAAACAGTCCGATGAGCAGTATTTCCAATTCACGCATTTTTGATATACTGTATGTATTTCATTCCATTTTTCTATTTGTCATTTGGATTTTTCTGATGTGATAAAAAAAATGATGTACGGTGAAGAAGAGAAAAAAAAAGACACCAATGAGGATATTTTTGTATTATAAAAATCTAGAAGTGCTTTTCAAAAATATTCTTTTGTTCTAACGAACAGCCTTTTGGGAACAGTATTAGTTGTTGACTAATTGAAGCGGCTCACCGCTGTGATAGTAAGCTGAGGGAACAAGCAACACCCTGCAGCGTGTGATAGGACCAACGACTCCTGTTCATTGGTGGTGTGCTGCCTGCCTGCCGGGAGCAAAACACCACAGACATTTAATTTACACGTCAAAATATTTGACCTAGAATACTGTACCTCCTTCAAGTTCATTTTGGCTTTAAGGCATTAAAAGGGTTTTGCTTGTTCATAGATAGATTTAGAAATTAGTTTTTGGAAGATGTATTTACACTATTTTGCAATTTCAAAATAAATGTATTTTAGTGATAGATATTTCTTTTTATTTTATTGTGATCCGTGTTGATGAATGAACTTTTTTGTCATTTGTACCGAGATGCAATTTGTTAAACAGTATTCGCGCCCGCCGCCGCGTCCTCGTATCGATCCCGAAGACACAGGGACGCGGTCGGTGGACGCCTTTTCGTTGCCTTTGACAATAACGTTAATAGTGCTGTACTGTATGTTCTACCTGAAGCACCGTGTATCAGCTGCCTTCTTTTATGACTTGTGTAACCGCAACTCATTTCATCATTTGTGAAAGAGAAATGTATCCTGATGTTCCACTATAGTTGATCTTGAATCGAAAAGGACTGCATGGTGATTCATCTTTTAATTGACAGACAGTGCCTTGCCCAGGATGCTCATCAGATCTTTCTGTTTCAAGTCTTCCTTTCACCAGTGAATAAAAAATCAGATAAAACTGCTTTCTCCTCTCCTGCCTGCTTCTCCATCTCACTACAGTCACTGCTGTTGGTTCTGTACTCAAGTATGAAACCAGTTAATTGGTTGTGTCTCCTCCTTTCTCTCACAGTCAATTTAGTTATTGCAGGAAACAAACATCAGATCCACTGCTA
>CAAKHC010014182.1:8142-18431 GCA_901007825.1 Macroramphosus scolopax | reverse complement strand
AGGTGGCAGTGACAGGCCGTTCACTGTCACGGGGGCTGGACAGGCTGCAGGAGCTCCGTCCAGCTGGCTGCTTTGATTGGCCAACCCGGAGGAAGTCGGTGTGTTTTGGCCGAACTCATTAGAGCAGCTTTAGGCTCCTTCTGGAACTACCAGTAAAGCAGAGTATCAGGAGTTCAGGCTAAAGCGCTGCCAGGCGAGGCGTCGGTTACCGACCGCCGTCAGGCGTCGGTTGCCGACCGCCGTCAGGCGTCGGTTGCCGACCGCCGTCAGGCGTCGGTTACTGACCACTGTCAGGCCTCTACAAAGGGCACGTTTGTGTTAAACCTTCTCTCAATTTGACTTGATATTAAATGACCATATGCGGATGGTCGGCTCCTCAGACGACCTTCAACCTCCTCCAGTCGCTCTCTGATGATGCAGATAAAGGCTGAGAATGGTGACGACCCTTCACACCATCTCTTCCCGTCCAGCTCACTGATTCCACACGAGAGCTGTGAGATCCAGAACACACTGACATGTTTAGTGATGGTGAAACTCGATGAAGTCTCATGTTTCATTCCTTCTAATCGGAGCTGGAAAGGATGCAGGATGTTGCTCAAGCAGCTTCGGAGGAGTTGAACAATATATTTTCTATTTTTAAAAAGGATCTAATTACATGATTAAAGATAATTGAGCCTCCCAGCACCACCTGACACCAGTGTTAAACTGGCCTGGTGTGCGTGTGCATACATGTGTTTCTAATGTTCACATGATCATGTGAAAGTCATTTCCGAGGTGAACCTGCCTCTCATGAAAACGATCTTCATCTGCTGATTGTGTTAAAGTGAATTACTTAAAATACTGGATCACCGCCATGATGAGTCTGAGCTCCAGGGGCGAGGAGACCTGGAGGAGTGGAGGGGGCTCGGGAGACGTTTGGAACGTGGCCATAGATTGCAGATACGGATGGATGCGAGAGGTGGAGCTGAGGGCCGTCGTCATGGCGATGGGAGGAGAAGCCGTGAGAGGACGTCACATGGCCGAGGGATTTAGTTAGCGTATCCTAGGCTCCAGGACTGAGCCCTGAGGGACGCCGGTGTTAAGAGTCAGAGACAGAGAACTAAAGCGGTAGATAATCCATGAAGGACAATGACGGAGGAGAAGGGAGGAAGACCTGGCAGTGGCAGGCGGCCTAAGTAGAGTGAGGAGCCTTCAAACCGTATTGAAGAGGATCCAGACAGTCCGTTTAGGAGAGACGGTTGGATTTGTCTCGCTCAAGGGCTTCGGATAGAAATGACAGATAGTTCTTTATAGCAGCCGTGTTTCTTTGGATGGATGAACTCTGGTAGTCATTAGAGGAGACGGGGGAAGACCAGACGACAGAAGGATTGATGAGGGATGGGAGAGGGAGACGGTTGTCAGTGGTGGAAGAGCAGAAGGCGTCGGATCAAAGGTTCTAGTTTCATATTGGTCCGACATTTTCCTCCGAACGTTGAAATGAAGTGTATTCAAGGATCTGAGCCGCTGTTGGTGTTGGAGGGAATCAACTGATCTGCATGTTTCTTTTTATTATGAACAGGTGTCCATCGCAGGGCAGCCAGGAGGGGTGGAGGCAGCCCGGGTTAAAATCAGGGTGAGTTGGAACCAAGCCCTCATCAACAAACATTTGTTGGTGGCTCTCTCTCTCACTCTCTCTCTCTCTCTCTCTCTCTCTCTCTCTCTCTCTCTCTCTCTCTCTCTCTCTCTCCCTCCCTCTCTCCTCCCCCTCTCCCCTCCCCCTCCCTACCAGTCATTTGTTACTCTTGTATTTTCGATGTGTTTCAAGCCTCTTCATCAGGATGCTCAGTGTGTCCATATTCTGACGTTGTGGTTCCATCTCTGGCCTCTCTTCCTCAGCTCGTCTTCTCCCCGTGCTGATTGGCTCACAGGTGCACCTCTCATACGTTTCACAGGTTCAGCACTTCTCCTCCCCCCAGCCACCGTTCCTGACCTGTTCCTGACCTGTTCCCGACCCACTTCCTCTGATTGATTTTAATATACGGTACAAGCGTTAGCCCCGTGACCCCCCTTTTTGGCAGGGCCGTCCTCCCGCCCGTCTCCTAGCCTCCTTCCTATCTGAGGTATCGGTTTCAGGCTGCCTGGAAGCCCGAGTCCAGGCGTCCAGGCGTCCAGGCCTCCGCTCGCTGGGCAGGGGATCTCGATGCTTGTGTGAACTTTTCCACCCCTGAACTTTCGCTGTGTTTCAACACTGCAGCAGCAGCCTGCAGCCAGCTCGCTCCTCCTCCTCCTCCTCCTCCTCCTCCTCCTCCTCCTCCTCTCCGGACGGGCCCGAACTGAAGAACGTGAGAGTGAATGAAGTGTGTGAATGCTTTGTGCGGTGTTTATTGCTCCATGTCAGCGTATGTGTGCCCGACCCTCTCACTGCTTCACGGTTGTTTTCACAAGCAGCTTCACCCACTTCTCGCTATCGGTGGAAAAAAAAAAATCAAATAAATAACAATCCAACCTCAGAGCACCTCTGGTGTACGAAGGCTCTGCTAATATAAGCTCCTGAGAACCACCGAAGACTTTTCCTTCCAAAGAACACAGATTCAGCAGATGAGTGGGTGGATCAAAGACGGGTTTCTCTCTCTGTCAACTCGGCTTCTTTTGATTGGAACCAGGCGGCAATTCTTCATTCCACTTCTCTTAGACGGATTGAATATTGTTCCATAAAAACACGTCTGAATTCTCCGGGCATGGACGTACCTGCCACGCACAGCCTCAATTATGGATGAGCTGCTTCACTTACCTGGAGGCGGTTTCCTCCGAAGCATCATGAGCACAGATCTCATCTTCTCTTTACAGCATTGATTCATATTTGAGAACTATACTAAGACTGTGTGCTTGTGCACCATCAGCTTCTTGTTGTTAATCAGCCCTCTGCTTCTATTAACTCCAACAGCTTTTCTTATCCACCAATTTTAAAAACCAAAATAATCCCTCGGAGGTAATTTCAGTGTCTCCGATCCGTATTTTACTCACCACATATTGTTTTTCTTCCTGTGGAGCCGTTTGCAGCCGACTGGCTCTGCAGCTCCGCCTCCAGCAGACATCCAGCAGGCACGTGCACATTATACGAGCCCACAGGACATTAGGGGAAAACCAGTGAGGTCTGCAATCACTGCTCACGAGTAGATCTCTTATTTAACTGTGAGTCTCCCACCAGAGTGAAATATCAGCTATTACTGACTGTCGATGTCCGATTGGAGGTTTTAAGCGATCGTAGCGACTGTGGGCGGGACGACACTGAAACTATTGTTTGCAACAGTTGCAACGTTTTTCAATAATCGATTCAGGCTCGCTCATTCTTTGCAAAAAAAGAAGAAGATGCATTTGATGACGATCTCCTCCTCACATAGAGTAAACAACAATCATCGGGTCGGCCAGTGTTGGTACGGACGATGTCACACAACGTACACAATCCTCTCTTCACCATGTCCAAAGACTGTCCCTTTAAAATTCACACACACACACACACACACACTTTATTGCGTACGATATTTCAAGGGCGTTCTCGGCTCTGTTTTGAGTCTGTTTGTGGAGGTGATGAACTGCCGGGGATTTCTAGAAGCTCTCCGCTCTAATGTTGACGGGCAGGTGGTGAAAGGTTCAGTTACTTCACCTCGGAGAAATTTTCATTTGCCTCCATCCCTCATCCTCCTATCAGAGCAGCTCGGGCTTTTAGCAGCGCTTTCGGAGTGAATCCACGTGCAACAGATCTACCAGGTAGGGTTTAAAAAAGAAAAACCCGCTGAGGTCAGCTGCCACATAAAAATCAGCCTATTCTTCATTCATAGTCGGACTCCTGCTGCTCTCGCTTGTCCTCTCTCGCAGTTCCCTCCGTGTTGACCTAAATTTCTCGATCCCTCGGAGAGCGAGTGCTGAAACGTGATATAAATGTAAGGCCAAGCGCATATGGGACTGATCAGGGATGCATTTTTTTGGTCGGAGCAATTCATGCTGCTTGCCCGTCACTGGAAGCCAAAACCATAGTGGCGCTCTGCCCGACAGGCAGTGTTTGGATAACTGTGTGTGCTGGAGTGTGTATTTATTCTCCTCTTGTGTGTGTGTGTGTGTGCATATGTGTACATTCTTTTCACTCTGTCTGCGTCCGGGTGTGTGCCTGCATGCATAAGTACGTGTTTGCATGAAGCGAAGCTCTTCCTGTCTGCGTCTGTTGTTTGAATAACGACAGGACAACAGACCAGACGGCCGCTGATGCTTTTTGTAAAACTTTCTTTCATGGTTGTGCAGCCATGATGTTTAAATCGAGTGTTTCCATCACAGTAACAGAGGGAGTCTCTGTGTTAACGTCTCTGGATGTGTTTGTGTGTCTGTGTCCCTTCCCTCTGCGTGATGTGAAGCCGTCCAGCTGCAGTTTCCCAGCATCCATCGCGGTGTTTCAACGATCTGGAACACGATCTGATCTCCTCCGTCTCTCCCGACTCGTTGCAGGAGCTGCTCCCTCTGGTGCTGTCCTTCGAGCTCCCAGCCATCATGCAGTCGGACCCCAGCTCCCCCAGCGTGCAGGCCATCTCGCAGACCTACAACCTCACCGTGTCCTTCAAGCCTCCGACGCGCCTCTACAGGGCCACCGGCGTCGTCCGCGGCTCGCAGAACAACGCCAACGCCGTCAAGGTGAGGCTGGACCGAGTCCCAGTCAGCAGTGTTAGTGGGATAGTTTGTTTTTATCACGCTCTAATGTGCATCTGTGTTTGTTTCCTCGTGATTACAGTCAGAGCAACAAGAAGAAGAATGTTTATGCCTGGTTTTTCCATTGAAATAAGGAATCATAAATCATCAGGTCCCTGTTGAATGACTTCCCGACGTGCTCCGTCCTTTTAGTGCGACAGTATTTGAGTTAATCTCCGCCTGTTTTCATGGCGAGCCACAAACCAAGAAGGGTTTCCTCCTCTGCACCGTGTCGAGGCCCCGTCGAGGCCCCGTCGAGGCCCTGTCGAGGCCCCGTCGAGGCCCTGTCGAGGCCCCGTCGAGGCCCCGTCGAGGCCCCGTCGAGGCCCTGTCGAGGCCCCGTCGAGGCCCCGTCAGGCCCCGTCAGGCCCACCAACACCGTCAGCGTCGCTCACTTGTATAAACAACTGATTCTCGTCAGCGCCACATGTTCCCCGGGGTGTTGGGAGGTGTCCTGCTGCTGCAGCTCTCTGCGCCGCCCCGTTAGCTCCGTGTCCCGGAGTTATTGTTCTTATAGATCCAAGTTATTCCCCTCAGTTCAGTCCTGAGTAGTTAAACCTTCCCAGAACTCTCTCTCTGTCCCATGACGGAGCCTCTGTGTGAAGCTCTTTTCTATTTTCCTTTTGGCGTACGTGCATCTATATAAATGGACCCCCCCCCCCGTGCTGCGTGCATGCGTCCTAAATCACGGTCCCTGAGTGTGTTGTAGGTCACGGGGGTCAGTCAGGGTGCCAGATGAAGCCCAGAGGAGCTGCGAGACCCTCGCAGAGGATCTGCCAAACCCCACCGTGGGCCGCCGCGCTACGCTGGCTGCGATGTGCAGATTCCCGTTGCACACTGGAAGTGACTTAACTTCACAAAGCCAAGTGATGCTTGCAGGGAGAGACGGCGATGAATTAGTCCGAGCTAACGGCCAACAGCTGCTCTGGGAAACAACCGTTTCCATTTGGTTGCGTGTTTCAACACGGCTGCACTTCACTCTTCATCACTGCTTCTCTGATGGAGGAGAGACGCAGCGCCAGTTATATATTATACACACACACACACACACAGTCGGGGGTTTGCTGCCTTGCTCAGGAGTCCGTCAGCTGTCAATGTTAAGGGAGGGGAAGGTACTTTTCTTTCCTCAAGCCCCGCCCACATTTTTTCTAAAGGTCCAGGGGTTCGAACCGGTAAACCCACTTCTCTGACCTTCAGGCTGCAAGGCTTTGTGCTTTTAGACTGTTACGTCTTTGATGTCGTTTGCAGTATTTGACAGAAATACTACTTGTATGTACAACCGATACTGAAGGATAACGTTCCTCCACCAGCTCGGGTGAACATGAGAACATCCGTCCGAGCTGTGGAGGTCAAACATTTAATCATGTCTTGTATTCCCTTTGTTCTGTCTGTCACAGAGGGGCACCGCGCTGCTGTTGGAGCACCTGGCCGGCAGCCTGGCCAGCACCATCTCCGTCACCACCCACCTGGACATCGCGCCGCAGCACCACCTCTTCATGAAGGGGCGCAACGGCAGCAACATCAAGCACATCACCCAAAGAACCGGAGCCCAGATCCACTTCCCCGACCCCAACAGCCCCCAGAAGAAGTCCACCGTCTACATCCAGGGCACCATCGAGTCCGTCTGCCTGGCACGCCAGTACCTCATGGTGTGTATCCCGTCCCGAGTGTGACGGCTGCTGCTCGCTTCAGATCCGCTTCCAACTTCTTGGGTTTGTTTTCGTGGTTAAAGTCCGGCATCGGAAATATGTTCCTCCCATATCCCGACTCGGTGTGGCAGCTATACGGGATGCCCCGGTCTCACTAACATCATCATGGTATGTGTGGAAGAAGTGTGGCTTTTCTCGTGATGGGAGTTTAAGAAGTTGACCATAATTGCCTTTTTTTTTTTTAATAACTTTTTGGGAGGAACTGTAATCTGTAGGCGACTCAAGGTTGGCCTGCGTGATTCAGAGCTGCCTGCATACCTGCATGCAAGCTGGCTTGAGCTGTCAATGTCCCGTCCGTAGACAAACCCTCCGTATCGGTGCTAATGTTCTTGGTTTGGCTCGCAGAAGCAGCAGATTCCGGTGGAGTGTAATTCCAGTCGTGTCTCACTGGGACGGCATCATGCAGCATCGCTGTGTTGGATGAAGGGCAGAGACTCGCTTCCACATTTCTGCTGCTCCGCGGTCGCTCCTGTCTCGTTGCCCGTGACCACCGTGGCCTCTCTTATCTGATGTGCTCTGGAACGTAATCAGAAGCCGTGTAAAAGTGATGCTCGTCAAAGGCTAATGGGCTAAACGTTAGTGCCGAGTCGGTGCGTGTACGACATCGCAGCTGTCAGCAGCTTTGGTTTTCTGTTTTGGACCGTCCTCAATGTGGAGCAGTAACTCTTCCAGGGATGCCTTCTCCTCGTCTGTGGCCCCCCCCGGCCCCCTTCGGCCCCGATGACATTTAGCAAACGCCAAAGTTGTTGCAGGGACTGAACACGACTTTGTGTGGACACACAAGAAGCTGCTTCTCAGCCGTTTGTCTTGAGGAACGACAGATTTATGAGCGACAAGTAGGAGGAGATAGAAGCGAAGTGAGCCGAGGATGTGAGCGGAGGCCAGGAGGGGCGGCTGCTCCGAAAGTAGAAGTCTAGAGTGGATGTACAGGAGGGGGGAGTCCTGCCCGCGGTACTGCACCGTGTGATTTGGCCCGTAGATTACAGCTCCAATCTGAGGCCTGTCAGAGCCGGCGTGGGGCTGCGACTGCTGCTAATTACACCCACTCACAATAGGAGCGCTGTCCTGAGCTCGGCCCGAAATAAAGATGTGGCGCTTGCGGTGGTGATCGTGCACAACAGATCGCTCTGGACGGAGTTTCCAAAGCTCGGTATGGGATGAATCCAGCAGTGAATCTTGTATTTATTGGGTTGGTTTACATATATAAAGAATGTTCCGCAGCAGACGATAACGTGGGAACTGTTTAACATGTTACCGTATACTAGTGAGACTTATCTTGTCTTGTCTTCGCTCCGCAGGGCTGCTTGCCACTCGTACTAATGTTTGACATTAAAGAGGACATCGAGGTGGAGCCCCAGTGTATCACAGCGCTAATGGAACAGCTGGACGTCTTCATCAGTATCAAGCCCAAGCCGAAGCAGCCCAGCAAGGTACGACGGCAAAACTCACAGAGCACAAGATGTTTCTGGGGGACTTTAAAAACTCCAAATACGCCTCTGATAAGGTGCATGTATTTTATTGTCCATAATGTGTTGACACATGACGCTGTGCGTGTGCGTGTGAGTGATGTGCGCCTGTGTGCATGTGTAGGTGTCTGGGTGTGCCTGTGTATGCATGTCTGCGTGTGGGTGTCTGCGTGTGGGTGTCTGCGTGTGTGGGTGTCTGCGTGTGTGGGTGTCTGCGTGTGTGGGTGTCTGCGTGTGTGGGTGTCTGCGTGTGTGGGTGTCTGCGTGTGTGGGTGTCTGCGTGTGTGGGTGTCTGCGTGTGGGTGTCTGCGTGTGGGTGTCTGCGTGTGTGTGTCTGCGTGTGTGTGTCTGCGTGTGTGTGTCTGCGTGTGTGCGTGTCTGTGTGTGGGTGTCTGCGTGTGTGGGTGTCTGCGTGTGTGGGTGTTTGCGTGACTGCTTGACAGTAACCATCCAGGTAAAATAAGATCCATTCTTGTACTAAGTGTGAACACGATCAGACAAACTTCGCCTCCTCCTGCCTTTGCACATTTTGTACATGTTTATATAAACCTTCAGGGTGAATGAAACAACGATCTCTCAGATTTATAACATTAACACGACCCAGCTGACCTCCGACACGGAGCAGAACAATAGAAAACCTATTGGAACAAATGCTGCAACGGGCGGAGAGACGGAAACAAATCAGCCTCTGTTCCATCTCCACGCTGGTGTCGCGTCCCAGCAGGAGTCTGCAGTAAACGACTGTTCTGTTGATCATACGTGACGTTTGAAAGGAAAACCTGGGAGCTCTGCAGCAGGGGGAGTAATGCCATACTAACTCGGAGAGCGTTCTTGGCGCAGTGACGTGTGCCGCAGCGTGGAAGCAGTCAGGAGTTGGTCTGATGTTCAACATCCAGCCTGGTTTTATTATTTTAATATGAAACATAGCTGACTTCATTACCAGGAGTTGTCAGTACGTCTGTAATTTGGAGGCCTGCTCAGCCTCCTTTAAGCGAGTCCAGTTTATTGATCATTTCCATTAGAATGTGGTTTGCAACCTCTCACATTAACTATGTAAAGTTCTTCTGTTCTACACCAGAACAATAATCTCAGTCGTATTTCAACACTTGGCTGGACCCGACCTGTCTCCTCCCGGTGCCCACGTCCTCCCGAGCCAGAAGGCTGTGGGGACCGATACGGAGGAGCCAGGGTAAACACTGACTCAGCCCAGCTCCTCTGAAGAACCCTTCACTTAAATATTTTAACGAGGTGACAGCAGTAATCCAAAGGGCCCCGTCCAAATTTGTGCCACTGCCTCTGAGCTCCCGGCGCTCTGGCAGACCCATAAAGGAGGTGCATGTGTTTCATGGACCGATCGGTTGGAATCTATTTCTTGGCTCCGAGTCGGGGCGCTTTGTGCTGACGTTCATTTTTAATATGGTGTTTAAGAAGGGCGGAGCCTCTCAGGAAGTACAGCTACAGTGGGTAGTACTACAATTATTAGAAGTTATCAGTACTTCTATTTACAGATTCCTACTCAATATTTAATGAACTTGATGACCTGTATTACTATAAATACAGAGTTCGAGGTTCAATAGCGTGAGGGAGGGAGGGAGGGATGAATAGATGGATGGAGGGAGGGAGGGATGGATGGAGGATGGAGGGATGGATGAAGGGATGGAGGGAGGGAGGGATGGATGGACGGATGGTCGGATGAAGGGAGGGACGGATGGAGGGAGGGAGGGAGGGATGGATGGACGGTCGGATGAAGGGAGGGATGGAGGGACGGATGGAGGGACGGATGGAGGGACGGATGGATGGATGGATAGATGGATGGATAGATGGGTGGATGGACGGATGGATGGGTGGATGGATGGGTGGATGGATGGGTGGATGGATGGGTGGATGGATGGGTGGACGGATGGATGGATGGGTGGACGGATGGACGGATAGATGGATGGACGGACGGATGGGTGGGTGGATGGAGGGATGGATGGACGGACGGACGGATAGATGGATGGATGGAGGGGTGGAGGGATGGATGGATGGATGGATGGATGGGTGGAGGGATGAATTGATGGATGGATGGATGGATGGATGGATGGATGGATGGAGTATAACAGTCTGAGTTCCTACCGTTGCCTCATATTTTCTTCTCTCCTATCAGTGACATGTGATGTTCCTCCCATCTCTCCTTCTGTCTCCCACTCTGACTCGATGTTTATCATCCTAATCTCCCCTTCATTCCCTCCCCCCTTCCTCCCATCTCCCTCCCTACATCTCAACATTCCCTAATCTGTCTGCCTCTCCTCTTCCTGCTCCCTCGTCTTCCTCTGTGTTTTCTCATGTCTCTGCCGTCTCTCCTCCTCCTCCTCCTCCTCCTCCTCCCCCCCCCCCCCCCCCCCCCCCCCCCCCCCGCAGT
>CAAKHC010014179.1:0-10444 GCA_901007825.1 Macroramphosus scolopax | reverse complement strand
CTCCAACATGTCGCTCGCGAGCTACCGGTAGCTCGCAACCAGTCTCCAAGTAGCTCGCCAAAGGGTTAACAAATCTACATACATTTGAAAACTTGACCAGTCAAATATGATTAGTCCTCGGAAAAACAACTTGCATGTACAGTGATCCCTCGCCACTTCGCGGTTCACTTATCGCGGATTCGCTATTTCGCGGATTTTCATAATGCATTTTTTTTTTTTTTTGGTGCATTGTGCTCTGCATTCTGATTCGCTAAAAACTCACTCCCGCTTCTTGTATCAAAACATGCTACGAATTGTGCTATCATTTTGTCGTCTCGTGCAGTTATGTGTACGTACTGCACACATAACTGTGTGCGGTGCAGTACACCGCGGGCTTCAGAAGAAGAGAACACTGCAGAGCGCAGTCAGGATGCAGCGGCCCAGTCTGAAGAGCAGTGAAACGGCCTACACGCGAGTCACTGTATTTGTATACATGTAATAGTTGCTAATTGTAAAAAAAAAAAAAGTTTTCTATTTCGCGGATTTCACTTATCGCGGGTCATTTTCGGAACGTAACCCCCGCGATAAACGAGGGATTACTGTATATGGAATCAAATTCATACGTGTCCCGCCCCCTTCTTACACATAATGTGAGATAAACTAGAAAGAAATGCATTCAGAAATACAAAATGCATATGCAGGTGAACTAAATATTTTTTGTGATGTATAATACAAAATTGTTGTGGACACCGACATTTAGTTAATGTTCAGGCAAATAAGTGTATTCAGGCTGTTTGGGTTGACATAAAATATGAGAATAAATGTTACAAAAATGAGTAGCTCTCGGCCATTTTCATTTTTTAAAAGTAGCCCTCAGAGGTAAAAAGGTTGGAGACCCCTGATCTACTGTGACCGACTGCGAACGAATGTATGTCCTTAATATTTGTAACCAGTTTAATAGGTTTGGCCTGTGAAACCTGTTCAATAACAAGAATTAACTACAAATCCTTTGTTGGCAGCAGAAAACTCCGGTACCTTCCATCTCTCTGAGCATTTTTTGGAGAACTCTGCGAAGTTGACGGACTGCTCAGGGTTCTTCTTTCGGTGCTCCTCTCGACACGTCTGGACGAAGAAGGCGTATGCCGACGTCTTCCCCTTCGGCTTGTTGACATCTTTGCGCATCATGTTGTCGGCCTGGCGGACACACAGGACAAAGACATGATGCAGAGAAACAACAAGTTAAGTGACTTGAGAATGATAAGAACATATTTCAATGCTATTTCTTTTCAATACATTTCCACCACAATACACATTCCATTATTGATAGTTTCATCAACTGTTCACTCGAAGAACATCTGGGTAGGCTGCAGCTGACTTTGGTGATGAATCTGTAATCACGTGTTGTCATTAAGTGGCAAACATATGAAACTGTGATAAATGTGTGAAGCGGTATAACCATCGGTCAGAATTCCCTACAGACATGTCTGACGTCTTCCAACAGATTCTGTTAAGCGTCGTACACAAAGAAAAGCAGCAGCTTCTCACAAAGCTGGAAGACATGATGATGCAGCAATTATCACTTTCACAGAACAATAAACTCAAGTGATCAATAGTCACAATATTAGCTGATTGTAGATGGTGTTTGTAACCAAAATGACACCTTTATATTTGACACCACCCACAAACGAATATCAATCCTATAAATCAAAAAAAATTGTGATGTCACAGTAAATGGTAAATTACTTCTCAATCCATTATGACATCTTCATTTGATTCAGATGCATGTAATTTACAGGTAACGAGCAGAGGCGGTTTAATACAATTACGTGGCATGACCCTTTAACCTTAAGTCTCGTTTTGTTTTCATTCCTCCCAACCTTGAGCCGTTAAAATGTTTTTAATAAAAAATATATATATTTCCCACAGGAAATAAAATCTCAATGTCTGTCATTAGAGTCTCAGTTAATTGTCCGTTAAATGTCCGGATAACGGCTCATCAGTCGTCTAACCGATAACAAAGAAAACAGATGGGATCCATTTTCTGTCAGGGAGCCTGGAGGCCCAGCGATCCGGGCTGGAGCCCTTCTCGGTGCGGTACTGAGCCGGGACATCCGGCTGGAGCCGGGTCCTGCACTGTGCCGTTGACTGGAAGTCTATGAGCCGTAGGGATGAACGTTAACTGGAGCTAGCAGCGTCTTCAATGGAGACTGCTGCAGTTAGCCTAGCACTGCTATCAGGCTAGCTCCCACAGAACAATGGGCAACCATTTGCTTCCCGCCCTCTGCAGAGCTAGCCTCCCATCCCCCTCTACTAGCAGCAGGCTAGCCGTCTAGCAAATGTCAAAAAGACAAGTATAGCGCAGACATGTTGGACAGCAAAAATGTAAGACTGTCTGTCACTGTGAGGGTTATGTATTCAAACACCGCGCAGTTGTTTTATTCAACCGGCGCTCTCGCAATGGAAATATCGAATCGGAAAAACAGCTACGCACTTTCAACGACCGGGCTACGGCTATGCTCCGGAGAGGTCAATGTTGTATGGACGGGACATGGCTATGTCCTGGCGTTCATACTCCAGAATGGGCGTTTCGTGTTTACCACAACACGTCTTCAACAGTCCTCGGAGTGTACACACACACACACACACACACAGACACACACACACAAGCACCCTCACATACACTGAAATGCGAACATATTTTACTCGGGTCACATTTTGCCAGTAAAAGCGGCCATTTTATTTCTATTTGTCCAGCCTCAATCACAAAGCTTTTATCACAAAAAAGTCAACCGGCAAATCAGAGCCAGCTCAGTTCAAGTTGAAGGCAATTAACTCGCGTCAGTCAATCAAAGGAAGAGCGGGTACTCACTCTTCTGGAAGGCCGGCTACAGGTTGAAGCAGACTTTGGACCCGGTTCGGTTTTTACGATTCACGGCTTCTTGTTGTTGTTTGGTTGCTGAAACAGACTGGTCCGTTGGTTCACTTTCAAACTGGGTCGAGCTCAAGTAAAACCCCGCCCCCCAGCAACGCCCCCGTTGGTATTTGGTATTCAGGGGGTGGGAAAACGCCCGAAAAGCTGGGCGGAGCTCGTTGAAGAATTGGCTTGTGATTGGCTCACAATACGTAAGTCAGGCCTTCGTTGCTACACGGCTCCGCCTGCCCAGCAACGCCATCAGGGCGGGAATCCTACAATTACAACAGGGCGGAGCTGGTTTGCATTCTTGTATGATTGGTCAGAAATGGTGTATGTCAAAAGTATTGACCAATCATTGAAGAGGTGAAGGAGGGGCAACAAAGAAAACAATTTTCACGATATTTGCAGTTGAATCAGATTCTATTGTATTTTAGTATACAATAGGATTATCTACGGAAAGCTAAGTAGTAACAGCTAAAATATTCTTTCTTTATAAACATCACTTTTGTGAAAAATAATCAAATGTTTCTGGAGCTTTATCATGCTTGTTTCATCAGCTATATTGTTAATTTTTTGACAGAATCCAACTGTTGATTTTTGCCTTTATTATACTTACCCAAAGCTCAACTGGTTCATGCTTCCAGATGCACAATAAGCTCGGTTTCTTCATTTTAATAGAAAAAAAAAAAAAATGTGCTCAACCAAATTCTTCTTTATGTGGAATTCTCCTTGAATGAATGGCTCCACAAGAACAGTCAGTAACACATGTGGGGTAGTATTAATATTAATGGGAATTATAATCGATTAATACTTCACTGCCTGCCACCAAACTCCTTCAAGTCTGACAGCCTGTAACCGATTTGACCCGTTCCGGACGCCGTAGCACAACAGGAAGTTGTGTTTTGAGGGTGTTTTGCGGGAGCTGGTTGTTTCCAGTTTTCGACAGCTGAAGACCCAAACATCCGTCTTGTTTCAGGAGGAAAAAGTAACCTCTGGCCACAGCGGGAAGTTTACCGGACATGGCCGGCCTGCAGCTGTTCCTGGACCAGTTTAAACCCGCCAGTGAAGCAGTAAGTGACTTGTTTCTCTTCGGCAGCTTCGATAAAAAAAAACGCCGCTCAAAAATGTGTCAATTAAAAGTTTTTTAAGCTTATTACCAGTGATATATACATGAAAGGAGAAGACCGAATACTGTTCCACTGTTATTAATATTTAGTTAATGTCGGCTGACGTCCACCGGGCATCAAACAGTACCGTTCGACTTGTGGAAAGATGCCGTGGAACAATAGACGTTAACTGCAGGTGTCAAAGAAATCTTCCACCGAACTGCATTTTGTGTCAGAAAAACACCGGTACATACATTTCCTCTAACTGCTTTCTACTGAACTTTTAATGCAGTTAAAGTGTAACTGTCCCATGCAGGAATCCCTGTGGTTAAAGGAACTCTTCATCTTCATCAGACAACAGTTGTGTCCTGTGCTGTCCGGCCCCGCCGGTCCTGCTGCTCCTGAGACAGGTCAGTCCTCAAATCAGCTTGTAGAGTTTTAGTCTATCTGCTGAAAGACGTGGCATCACCTCATGTCTTCCCTTAACACCATTATTTGACCCCAATGGAAAACGTCATGAGGTCAAGGAAAGGTGTAAAGAGGAATTCGTAAGGACCTAGGAAACAACAACTTCATTACCGAGGTTGGAATTGAGAAAAGGGTAAAGGCTACGAGTCACAAACACAATATCGCATTGAGAATGTTGCCTACCGTCACCAATCTGTCCGCTCATGTTTACCACATGTATTCCAATTTAACAGTAAATGGTGTGTCTGTCTGCTGACCTGCAGGTTTGTGGTCTGACCAGTGTGTGTCTCACGTGAGTGTGTGTGTGGTGAAGAAGATACAGGACAGCACGACTGCTACACACACTCTACCTGTCACCTACAGGTACCACTTTGATTGTAAACATTTTATATGGAATACAAACATACAGAAGGTTAAATGTTGATGAACCCACTTTAATCTACTTCCTGTGAGTCGCTAAGCTCTGACTTTTGACCTCTCCTGACGTGTCCTCAGACTGGTGTCTGTCTCTGAGCTGCTCTCCCGGCAGCACCTGGCCTGTGTCAGTAACCTGTCCTGGAACACCCATCAGCAGCGAGCTTGGGCGACGGAGGCGGAGCTCTGTCTGCCGGGTCAGTGTGCTCTGCCACGGGTCAACCTGCTGCTGGTTGGCTGTCTGAGGGAGGGGGGCGGAGAGTGGAGGCTGACGGATGCAAGTGGGAGTATTAAGTGTGAAGTGAGTCTGAGGTCAGCGGCGTGGTGCGTTCAGGGAACTGCTTAGTTACTGTGAGTCCGACTGTAAATGACACACCTGAAATAAAACGGTTGCTGCTTATGTGTCCTGCTGGTTTCCGACCGGACCTGGCTAGCTTAGCTTAGCATAATGACCATAAACAGAAAAACAGCTAGTTTAGGATGTTGATGGTCTATTAATCTGCACAAAATCAGAAATGGTGAGAGATGAATATATTAGTTGAATGAAAATTCATCTGTAATTATTTTAAAAATGAATAAAAATTTGAATTTTTTTCAAGTATCAGATAATAGAAGGACAAGTTTGCTGAAGGCACGATCACCTGTCTCTCTAGGTCGTGTCTCCCTCCCCTCTGTGGCTGAATCGTCCTGTCTTCCTCCCTCACTGGAACTACATCCCCCACAATGCCCTAGGGCAGGAGGAGGCCGGAGGCTACGTGGAGCTTATTGGATCTCCTGTTCTACTGTATACGCAGCCTGAGCAGGGAATGGTTGCAGATAATGCAGAAGGACAGCGGCCTTGCGGAGTCGTTGGCGTCCAAGAGGCTGCTGCTTTGCTACACAACAGGTCAGTCATGTGACCCCTGAGGCATGACCTGTCTGCATCTCTCTTTCTGACCAGTCTGTCTGTCTGTCAGGATCAGAGGACAGCGTGTGTCTGTCTGTGGTCGGGTGTCTTCGGTCTGCCCTCTTCTGATCATAGCAGGAACGACGTTTTTCTGCTTCTCGTTGACAGACAACACACACACTCTTCCTGTGCTGGTCAAGGTAAACACCTACCCAAACAAACACAATGTGGGGACATACATACATTCACACAGTTAGAGGATACAAAGGTCAGGACCAGTCTCAGACTGTTCTGATGACCCTGCCCACGTCACACACTGAGACGATCACTACATGAAGCTGGTGGGATATCACACTGTTTCTGATCCAGTAGAGCTATTGGGGTCGGGGTGTTCGGTACCCATGAACATGGGAGACAGGTTGTTGTGACTGTGTTTGAGACCCTGATCATTACTGGATTGCATATATCGGCCCATATTCTAAAAAATAGCATAACTTAATGAGTGAAGTCCCCTGCAAATGTCTGATGACCTCGACTGAAGAGCTACTCCATGAAGCAAGCCCTGAGATTCATGCTACAAATATTATTTCAATTTTCTGAACTCCAACCCTTTTCCCTGGCTTATCAAACATATTTGGCAATAATTCATTGAGGATCGCCTGACTCTGTGCCATCGTCTGCTCAGGCTGCAAGAATTGTAAACAGTGAACAAATTTTGTGATGCTGCACTGATACAAAAACTGTTAGATACATTGGTGTTTTAACACAGACTGTGTCTCTATCTCTAGGACAGCAGCAGGTTGTGGTGGTCGCCATGTGTGTGTGTTGGTCAGAGTGTGTGTGTGACAGCGCTGCGTGTGTGTGTCCTGCGAGGCTGGAGAGGAAAACAGATCCTGTGTGTGACCGAACACTCTGAAATACTCAACACACACACCCCTGAACACGGCATACACGCTGACCCACAGTCAGACACTCCTCCGCCGCTGATGATGTCACATGCTGCTGCTGATGATGATGATGGGTCCAAGGAGACTGAGTCAGAGAGACGCGTCGTCCAATCAGCTGTCAGGATCAAACAGTCCAGAGTAATCACTTACCAGGTGAGGGACAGAAAAGCTCTGATTTGATTGATAGTCATGCTGCATGTGTCCTAAGCCACGCCCCTGTCCTCTGATAGGGAATGGTAACAGAGGTTGTGAGCGAAGGGGCGGGTCTGTACGTGCTTGACAAGAAGGTGGGTCTGTGCCTCGCCTATCAGCCGACGCTAAGGAGGAAACTGAGAGCAGGAGATGCCGTGGAGGTGAGACAGAGAAACCCCAGATTTTCCAAATGTGGACCTCACATCTGGAGAAGCAGGTCTGTGAGTCCATAGGAAGACAGCTATTAAAGAGATATTAATAGATTAAGGGTGTCTCTTGGGGAGACATCTCCCATGATCCCACGCAACTTCACAACGTCATCAAACTATGTGTTTTCCTCTGATTGAGAGCCCCCTAGTTGCGGACACTCGATACTGTGTGTTAAAGTTCATACAAATAAAATTACAAAACATTGTGTGTTGTTATTGAAATTTTATTGAACGTCCGTCCCACAGCTTCATCATGTCCACTTCCTGTTCCGACCCTGTCCTGACTTTCAACCCAGCATGCTTTGCACCTGTCTGCGTTCTACTCTGAGGGTCAAGACTTTCAGCAGGGTGGTTGGGTCACCGTCAGACTCCCGCTGCCCTGGTGATGGGATGTTACCACGGTTACTGCTGGAGAACAACATGGGCATGTCGGAATACCTGTGGACATGTCACCTGAGCTTGCTGCTTCGATGCAGGTGAGACGGTGCAGGTGAGACTGGTCAGGACTTGTTGACTGCATGTCCACGTGACATGTCTCTGTCTCAGTCTGCTTCCTAGTGTGCTGAAGCAGCAGTGTGTGTGCGTGTTGTCCTGGAAACTGAAGGAGTGTGTGTTGGGACGAGGAAGACAAAGAAACAGAGACATCTATGGCGAGATGTTGGAGGAGCCTCACAGATGTCCTCTAACGCAGGTAGACACACCTGTCTCTCTTCAGTACCGTGTCTCCGTCTCTCTCTTCAGTACCATGTCTCCGTCTCTCTCTTCAGTACCATGTCTCCGTCTCTCTCTTCAGTACCATGTCTCCGTCTCTCTCTTCAGTACCATGTCTCCGTCTCTCTCTTCAGTACCTGTCTCCGTCTCTCTCTTCAGTACCCAGTCTCCGTCTCTCTCTTCAGTACCATGTCTCCGTCTCTCTCTTCAGTACCGTGTCTCCGTCTCTCTCTTCAGTACCATGTCTCCGTCTCTCTCTTCAGTACCGTGTCTCCGTCTCTCTCTTCAGTACCGTGTCTCCGTCTCTCTCTTCAGTACCGTGTCTCCGTCTCTCTCTTCAGTACCGTGTCTCCGTCTCTCTCTTCAGTACCGTGTCTCCGTCTCTCTCTTCAGTACCGTGTCTCCGTCTCTCTCTACAGTACAGTGTTGACCCTGCAGTCCATCAGTACATAAGCGTATTGGAGCTTCGTCAGTCTCTACAGTCGGACTGTTGGTCGGCGGTCTCCCTGAGCTCTTTGCTTCCACCTGGTGGTTCCAGTATGACCAGTGCTCAGATCAACTCCAAACTTGCCTGGTCCAGCCGGACTCAGACCTCTGATCCTCAGAACAACCCCCAACCTGAAGAGACACTCAGGTAAACTCTGACCTGTGATCTCAGTTCGGTGACACAGGTAGGAATGTATTTGAATAAGAATGCATTGTCCTGCAGACGGCGCCCCCTGCTGTTGGTCGGGGTGTTGGAGCTTCCATCATCGACGTCTGAACACACGCTGCAGCTGAGAGATGGCACAGGAGCAGTCGCCTGTGTTGTCACGGAAACCAGTGAGGAAGAAGACGAATGTCAGAGAGCGGCCTTCAACACGGCCTGGATAGGTACAAAGAAATATCACACAGAGGTTGAAGGTCACTTCATTGCTCCAAGCCTGCCGATTAGACGTGTGTGTGTGTGTGTTTCTGTGTGACCCAGGGTGTCTGGTGTGTGTCCAGCAGTTCACCATGGTAACAGAGAGATTCCTCCAATCAAATTTCCCCTCCTACCAACACCTGGACCAGGACAAGTTCATCACACACAAACACTGCAGGTACACACACACATACTCACAAACGTTTTTCTATTTCTATTAAACATCCTTCAGCAGAATTGCCTGTATATGTGTGTGTTTGACAGAGTTTACCTGCAGTTCTCTCTGGAGCACGTCCATATCCTGAGTCCGTCTGTTGCCATGGTTACATACCAGCGACTGATGGGAAAGGAGTCGGTAGCGGAGGTGAAATGGAGAGAAGAAGAGAAGGAGGATGGTTGTGGAACTGCATGTGGAAAGAGAAAAAGAGTTAAAGAGGAGGAACCAGACTCCTCAGACTCTGCCTCCTCTGTTACCATGACGACCCCCCTACCATGCGTCTCCATGGTGATCAGGGTGGAGCAGAAGGAGGGCGTGGCTTGGATGAACACAGGTTCATGTTTAAAAGAGGAGGAGGCCGGGCTGACATCGTGTTTCTCTGTTAAAGCTACTGTGATTGGTCCAGTGGTCAGCTGGGGGCGGGACCCAAAGAATGGACCATTGACAGAGAGCGAGACATTGACAGACAAGGAACACAAGGTGAGAAACCATGTTTGCTGGGTGTGTCACTCTTGTTAAGTCAATCAACGCTACTGTGGTGTAATGCGATGGCCTATGTCGAGTATACATGCCCCAGGGTGTCTTGAGATCCCATAATGCACCTGTGGTCACAGGACTGGTAACGTGTGTGCAGGTGATCCTGATGTGTTCAGGTGTGTCTGCTCGATGGTTTCCTGTCCTCCAGCCCGGATATTCCTACAGACTGGTTGCTGCCAACACAGAGGTACGTCACCTATGATGATGTCACTGGGGAGCGTTTGCATGTTTATAAGTTCTCCTAAGTTCTTAAGTTCTTAACTGTAAAGTCTACACACATGTAGTTACATGTCAATTTTTTAGTCAATTTAACGAATCGTTTTTCTGAATGAAGTCAACAATTATAGCAGACCAGCTGTAGGTTGGTTGTTGGAGCCTCAGCAGTAGAATCCTGACAGCTGATTGGTCGGTGTGTCCATCAAACAGGACCCCAGTGTTCTGATTGGCTGTAAGGTTTCTGTGCAGAGCGGGACGGAGCTCCACTCTAACTTCACCCTCCAGGTCCCATCCGATTGGAGGTTTCACACATTGATACGCCCACCTTCACTGTACAGCTACCGACAGGTAAAACACACACACTTAATCTAAGTGTCCTCATTCGTGTCCTCACCTCATCTAAATGTCCTCACTTTGTCTAAACGTCCTCACTTTGTCTAAACGTCCTCACTTTGTCTTCAGTTATGTCTACATTTGAACACACACATTTAGCTGCCATTGTCATACTGTAATAAAGTTTTTCACAGTTTCTGTCTTTGTGTTTCAGGTTGTCCCGCCCTCAGTCTTGTCTGTCTCTGAAGTTCTGGACTGCAGGTGATCTCATCTTTTCTGTCCCCCGACATTATTTTCACAACATATCAAGACAATTTGTAGTGTTTTCCACAGAGTGTGTGTGTGTGTGTGTGTGTGTGTGTGTGTGTGTGTTACCTGGACAGTTTCCTCTGGAAGGCAGAAAGCAGCAGT
>CAAKHC010014178.1:0-18168 GCA_901007825.1 Macroramphosus scolopax | reverse complement strand
GGGGGGGGGCCCCCCCCGTTGGGTTGGGGGGGGGGGGGGGGGGGGGGGGGGGGGGGGGGGGGATCATCAGAATGCCCTTGAAAACATGAGATATACAAAGATGTCAAAATGCTAACAAAAGGCTACAAAAAGCATTAAATCAATCTAAATGTAGAAAATATTAGCACAAAGTCAAATGTTACTGAACAGCATTTCAGAATAAAAGAAACAAAAGGGAGCGACGGACACAGAAAGTACCTGTCAGCCTCTCCAATAGAAAATATAATTAGTTATTACATTATAATATCGACTACATACCGCGTGTAGTCACATACAACTGCATGAAAAAGAAAGTCGCTTTTACTCTATCAGTTGTACTATAGCACTGAAGTACTCAGACGACCACGGCTGGTGAAAAAAACCACATGGAGCTCCGAAACCAAGAACACTTTATCAACGCTACATTTGTTGAGGCGAAATGGGCGAGCTAGCAGAGATCTGAGTGTGCGTCCTAGTGGCAATACTTAGTATGTTCGGTCTATGAGTCCAACAGTGGCCGAGCTTCCCAGCTGATGAATCTAAAACCGTTTTTAGATACATGGCTTTGATTCCAGAGATCAGGCAGGGACGGTAAACGCTGCACCAATCCTGCGATCCATTGTTAGTTCTGGAGTCTGTAACCAAAGCATCAAAGCCATATATCATCAGATTAGATTTGTATCACTCCAGTATTGTAATATTGGATTATTTAATCCAATATTTAGAATACATGGCTTTGGTTCCTGAGTAGCAGGTCAGTCCTCTACTCAAATGCTGCCCCCTGCTGGTGTGGCTGCAGTAGTTACATGCTAAAATGCTCAGACAACAGGCAGGCCAGTTCCTCCAGGTGCAAGCAGCTCGGGGGGGCCGGCGGGGGGTGTCAGTAAAAAAGAGGGAGTTCATGGGTTAAGAAAAGGAGCGTAACAATTTTAGGCACATAACTTTCGGGCAAATCCATACCTGGGAGATATAATATCTGTAGATGTTCTTTATTTACCTTCAGAGAAGCGGAAAACCCTCCAAACCCTCAGAATAGTACCAGTGTCATGTAGAGTCGCAGCTCATCTACTGATGTCTGTGAAATTTCTATGTTAAAACAGTTGTTGTTAACAGTAAGGTTAAGAAGTGCCTGGATGATTGTCACAAACACCGACTATATTCTGATGAGGAGACATCGTCCCTCCAGAAGAAGCATGTAATCAGATTTAACTCATCTTCAGCTCGAGTTTGGAGCCTCGCTATTAACGTAGTAAAAGTTTGTTAAACCAACTTATCAAATCTGAATGAACGTACTTAAGAGATGTGAGCAAGCTTCTCCTTAATTCATAACTCAGAACGCTGTCGTGACATCGAGCTTGGACCCTGTATCATGACATGGAGGGTGCATGAAGGAAGGGTGCAGTGAAGTAATGCGTACACAGAGGAGGGAACGTATAATAGTGATGATTTGAATGAGTCATTCCAGGAAATACACAACCAGCTCATTTAAAAAAAACAAAACCCAGCTGGCCTCATGTTACAAAGTGACGTGATGAGTCAGACTAACCGATCCGTCATCAACCCAATGCTCATCAACTCCCCGGCTATCGGAGACATTCCTTTTGAATCCTGTGCTGCTTCTCGTCTGCGTGGCTCCTCCTCGCCTCCTCCACTACAACAGGTCCGGGAGGTGGCTGTAGACCGAGTCGAGCAGCGTCTGGCTGGCCTCCTGACTTTTGACCCCTGCAATCTCGAAGAGCTGGTCCAGCTTGTCCTCAGCCGCCGGGATCTCCTCGATGACATGCAGCTCATCCGGATTCAGGATGTGCAGCATGTCGTCAAAGATGGGCTGCAGGTCACACGGGTCCAGACGTACTTGACGGAGCACCGTGTCTTTCTTCTCTGGAGGGAGGACAGACGGTGGCAGTGTTGTTACGGACATGCTGCAGTTATCGTAATTACCTTTAAACCTTATCGAATCAATACTGTTCATTTAAAGCCCTAAACTGCTAGTTAGCAACCTTGCTGGTGAACATAATGAAGCATTTAGCAACTTGATAGCCAGAAATCCCCATCAGGAGCTGGTGGAAACTAAACACGGAGCTAAAAAGGGTGAGCACTGGATGTTCGCACTCCATGATAAAGGTTAATGTTGTTATGTGTCTGCTGAGTTGGCGGAAGTGTTTGCTTGCAAACTGAAAAATAAGTTCAAGGTATAATGTCATATGTCAATTTGGAGTACAGTCAGCTGGTTCTCGCTGCCCCGAAATGGACAAGAAGAATCAATATGAATGAAAAAATGTGCTGTGGACTTTTACTTCTTTGATTCTGAAGGATGAGAAAATATGGACACAAATTACGACCATAGTTTTACGACAACAAAGTGACTTAAAATGAAAGGGTTAAACCTTTATATTATTGAAATCATTTCATTACAATTTTCCAACCTGCTTTGAATTTAAATGAGATTATTCATTTTATTTGTATCATTTAATGGTTAATTAATCCAAAAGTGTTTTTATTTTAACTGTTATTTCTAAATAATAATAATCTATATGTTGAACTTCTAGTATCTACAAAGATCTATACCCAGGAATATTCAAATCTGTCTGAACTTTTATGAAACACATCACGTAAGACATCCATACAGAGGTTTCTGTTCAACAGTAATACTCGGAGCGACCACAAGGGGGCGACCAGAACCCTCACATCCCTGCTTGAAGTGAGTGCAGTGTTGGCACATCAAGTGTGAGACACTTGACACCGGTGAGTGTCTGAATAGTTTGCCAAGGGTGTGACTGAGAAACTGCTGATATTCAATATCTACACTACCAAAATATTTCATGTTAGAATAATGATCTCTCTTGGCCCCGGCGGCTGTGGGACGCTTCCTGAATTAAGATCAGTATTAGAGCCTTCAATAGGGATATTACAGAAAAACTCCCTTCGTATAAAACCTGCAGCTATAAGCAGTCCGTTCTTTGAAGGGGGGCTCAGTCAGGTACCCCTAAGAAACGCTATTGCTCTCAACTCTGCAGACATTCTGGGCGGCACTTAGACCACTCACCTTTAGTAATGAAGGAGCCGTTCCTGCTGAGGGCTGAGTCCTTGCTGGAGGTGGAGTCACAGCGGAGCAGCGGTTCCGATTCATCGGGGAAGAACCCTTTGATGCGGTCCACCGGTGACTGCTCCACACCCGCGGCACTGACCCCGCCCACGCTGCTACCATGGCTGCCACTGCCGACGCTGCTGGGAGACTCCAGCGGCTTGTGAATGGGACTGAGGCTTTGGCCAACATTCACTGATGTCATCAGCTGGTTGATGTCGAACTGTAGGAGAGAGGCATGAACGGAGAGAGAGGTGGAGGAGAAAGATTTGGGAGGAGATGGGTTGGGAGGAGATGTAGAGATTGGAGAAAGACAGAGGGAGAGTAGGTCAGAAACAGGAGTTCTAAAGGAGGATATTTATTGTCTTTTGCCAAACAACAGACTTGAATTCTCAGAAATGAAGTAGCTGCACCCACATGAAGGATAAATATCAGGCCACCTCTGCCTCAGCTGCATCGACTTTTACCTTTGTCTTATCTGTCTCTCGACATCCCACTCACAGATAGATCTTTACAATAGATCCTCTTATATTCATGTACGTTCACCCAGCGTCTTCATAAACACCGACCAAAGCTGGTTGTTGTTTTGGACGCTTGGTGTCAGCTGATGACAAGCGGCGCAGGTGATTGGCTGACAGCTGATCAGCTGACCTGCCTCAACTAACTCGTACACCTGATTGATAACAACGTTCAATTGTTACCGTGTGCTATCAGCAGTTTGGATTTTTTTAGGGGGCAAAAGAAGATGATGTAATTCAACATCAATCGAAGCTTTATGGCAGTAAAGGTCTGAGCTGAGTATTTTTAGTACTCTCATACTTATTTTATATTCTGCAGCTGTGACTTCATATTGCTCTCTGTTTCTATCGATCGCTGCATCTCTTCAACTCCGTCTGTTTTCTCTGTCTTCTATCGTTTCAACCCTCCTCTCCTCTCCTCTCCCCTCCTCTTCCCTCCTCTTCCCTCTCTGCTGTGATACTGAGGCTGCGGTTTAAACCAGTAAGGACTGGTTTGGGGATGAGATCATGAGAGCTTCTCTCGTTCTGTCCCAGTGTGAGGCCACAAGGGCCTGAAGGTCACAGTGGAGGAGAGGTCATCTCACTCTCTGTGCAGCCGGAGCAAACTGGACAAAACAAACCCACATCAGGAGGAAATTCATCCGAGCTAAAGACCTTTTCTTTTGATGACAAAGCATTTCCATGCGGTGGAGGATCCAACCTGCTCTGACGGACTCGGGCCTGATGAATGAGCTGCAACACGACGTGACACAGAAACAACAGCACTGTTTCCTTCCTCCAGTTAACAAACTCTGGGTCACTGCGCTGCAGTGGGACAGAACTTACGTGATTCGGACAGAACAAACACGCTCTGTCCCACTCACAAAGGCATGCGTGCTCTCATGCACAGGCGGACGCGGACACACGTGTTAACACGCTGGCAAAGACACGCCGACATTCACACAGCAGCAGATGCAAAGTGGAGCAAAGTGTTTTGGGCGCAGATGCTGAAAGAGAAAAACAGAGGGGATGAACACAAGGGAGGATGAATTCAACCACCTCAAGGGACAGGAAGTCCGTGGTTAGAGAAGACACACGCAAGGTGGAAACACACATCTGAACCGTCAGAGCTGATGTTCCTCTGCAGGACTGAAAGATTGCATTGATTAATGCACAGGTCAAATCATCTTAATTCATGCCTCATTCTCTGTCTACTCTGACAAATGTATAACAAGTGCGTTGTTTGCTTCTGGCTCTCCTCCCTGTGTGACGCTGTGCAGTAGAACCATCTTCGTCTGCTGTTGAGAAGGGAACTGAACCTCCAAAACACGCAGCAAGAAATGTGTGCAAGCACTTAGCCTCCACCTCCATCGTTTTCATTTTGAACCCATAATATACCAACGACAAAGCACACGTGAAGGTTTGCATTGTTTTCATGATGTGTTCCATGTTTTTTGATGAATGGAATAAAAAATAAAATAAAAATCCTCACACATGAATTACTGAAATCATTACTTCGTACTAGAAAACTGCGTCAGTGCATCAGAAGTTCCTGTTCAACTGTATAAACATTGTGTGAATGTGTTTATTATAAAGGACTCAGCAGTGGACCGTGTGCATGCAGCTGCAGTGTAATGACGACTACACAGCAGTCGGAGCCCAGACAGCTCTGCTGGAGAAGGTGTGTCCCCTCATGACAGCGCTGCTGCACCGTTTGTGTACGTCTGCCACTCCGTCTCAAACCAGTTAGAACCACATGGAATCTGATTTCCCTTCGCCGGCAGCAGCTGGCAGCTTAGAGCAGAGCGCCGGGGTGCGTGCGTGCGTGCGTGCGTGCGTGCGAGACAGAGACAGGTTTACTGATTTCATAACTGGACACACACACAAACACACACACACAGACTCACACAAACAGTCATATTTGCACATAGACATACTCGCTGGCTCAGTGTGTGTGAAGGTAGAGTAGGATAGTCGGATAGTTACACACTAACACTGGGGAGATTTTGATTAATTAGATCAGAAATGTCCCAATCAGGTGTAATTACTCCCCAAACAGATGAGCTGTTAACTAAGATGCAGTTAAGGACGGAGTTGGCTGTTAGAAGTGTGCCGTCCTCACTACTCTGAGGATTTAAAGATCTTCCCGCTCCCAGGCGGCTCTGAAGAAAAACGTAATGTCAAACATGCTCATAAACGCGGGCGGATAATCTCTCCAAATTACCTTTTCTGGGAAGTTTTGTCCTTTTTCTCCAGAAACTAATGGATGTGGTTTGGTTTTATTATCTTATGGGTTTCGTTATGGACGGGACTGAAAGGAATCTAATGGGACTTGAGTCACAAAAACCCTACCAGGCAAGAAATTACATTTGATTGTGAATCATTGCGGGAAACGACCGCAGTCCGATGCAGCTTCATGTTTCTGGGTTTTTGTGCCCTTTTCTTTGCACAGAGTCTCTTACAGCACAACAAGTCTCCATTAAGTCTCTTACTCACCAAGTAGAGTTCGTATGACGTGTATGAGTAGTGAATATTTGTCCTTGTAAGCTTCTTCCAGGTTATATACCTGCTCTCCGTAGTAGAGCAGGTATTATTTCAGGTACTATTTCTTTTGCACTTGCCGTGGCTGCTATCAGACACCACACACACACTTGGTACAGTGAGATACACCAGGACAACTGTGTGCTTGGACGACTCATGCTACACTTTGCCTCTAAGATAATGTGTAAAGTGTGTGTCACCACATGCTTCCCTGCCTTGAGAAGCTTCCACACATGACCTGAACCACAACGAGCCTCTGTATGAACACGTCGGTACAGAGTGTGAATAGAGAAGTTCTTTGTCGAGAGATTGTCAGGAAGCGAGTCGGCATGTTGGTGACGTTTCTATTATGGTGAGAAACTGAGAGAAATCACATGTTACAAGATGAAGAAAGTCTGAGAGACGTCGGGGACTTTTGTGGGTGAGCGTAGTTAATCAAGGGAGGACATGAAAACTGTTTCAAGGAGAAGCAACACCAAAGTCCAAAGTCTATTTGACCATGTACCGGTCTGCTCGGCGCCATGTATAGAAAACGTCTCTAAAGTGATGAAGGAGATTGAGGTCTCAGCTTCCACGTAGTTTCCTCCTCACACAGCAACACAGGCTCATAACCGGGAGCTGATAACCTTCAGCTGTTGGTCACCAGCTGTCCTCAGAATCCAATTAGTCGCTCAGTTCCTGTTCCAAAACAAAGTGAAATTAACCGCTGAGAACCAGAATACTCAGCACTTGGCACAATAACTTGGCTGTTGATTGATCGGTGGCGATCATCTCCAGACTCCAGCAGTCCTTGTTCTTGTTGTTGTTACGTTCTGGTGAAGCTCATCTTCAACCCGATCCACCGTCAGACAAACGTTTCCCCTCGCAAGTAGAACAAACAGTCAACACAAGACGAGACGTTTTCCTCAGTTCAGAGGAAACCAAAGTCCAAGACAACAACAATGGATGTTATCAGCAGCTCTGGTCGTTACCAATCAATCACCCTCGTCCTGCTATTTATGAGCTTCAAGTCTATTTTGCGATCGACAAGGCGAGAGCCTGATGTGTCATGTTAATTAATGCAATAGACCCTGAAAATGTCTGCAGATCCGGATCGTAATGAGACCCAGCAACATCCGAGTTATATTATTGTATGTTACCATTCATATCACATGTTATTGCTTCTGAGGTTCACGTGTTGTTTTCCTGCCTTTTGAAGGATTTTGCTGACATATGCTGCACAACGCTTTTGTGCTGACGAGGAAACAGCAACAACTGTCACCGATCCTTCCAGCCTCCTCTGATCCCGTCTGTTTCCACTGAGGAGCTCCGTCTGCTGCAGCCTCTCACACGACGGATTCATTAGCCGAACGCAGCAGAGATATGGAAATGAAACAGCATGGCTGCTCTTTAATCACTCTGCAGCGACCGACGCCAGGCGAGCAGGCGAGCAGCGGTAATTCAATTAAAAACACACGAGTTAACGGAGGTTTGACAATATATATATTATAATGTGCTGAGGAGGCTTCAGAACAGGGAGGAGGTGATTACCTCCATCACTCTCCTGTCTGGGCAAACTGATGCAGCGAGCTGATATAAAAATAGAAACACCCGTCAGACACGCTGCTGGTCTGACGGGAAAACAATCAATACTGTTTCCCCACCGTGTTTTTCCCTGCTCGATGTCCTACTTCTGTTACGGAACAGACGCACTGACATGCTTTCCATGAAGTCACAATGACCTCGACGTGAGCAGGAACACACCACACTGTTTCTGAAGTTTGGCCCTTTCAAACTTGTTCCGTCTCCATCAGTCTCCATCAGTCTCCATCAGTCTCCATCAGTCTCCATCAGTCTCCATCAGTCTCCATCAGTCTCCAACAGTCTCCATCAGTCTCCATCAGTCTCCATCAGTCTCCATCAGTCTCCATCAGTCTCCATCAGTCTCCATCAGTCTCCATCAGTCTCCATCAGTCTCCAACAGTCTCCATCAGTCTCCATCAGTCTCCATCAGTCTCCAACAGTCTCCAACAGTCTCCATCAGTCTCCGTAGGTCTCCATCAGTCTCCATCAGTCTCCAACAGTCTCCAACAGTCTCCAACAGTCTCCATCAGTCTCCATCAGTCTCCATCAGTCTCCATCAGTCTCCATCAGTCTCCATCAGTCTCCATCAGTCTCCATCAGTCTCCATCAGTCTCCATCAGTCTCCATCAGTCTCCATCAGTCTCCGTCAGTCTCCATCAGTCTCCATCAGTCTCCATCAGTCTCCATCAGTCTCCATCAGTCTCCATCAGTCTCCATCAGTCTCCATCAGTCTCCAACAGTCTCCATCAGCCTCCATCAGTCTCCATCAGTCTCCATCAGTCTCCAACAGTCTCCAACAGTCTCCGTCAGTCTCCGTCAGTCTCCGTCAGTCTCCGTCAGTCTCCATCAGTCTCCCAGTCTCCATCAGTCTCCATCAGTCTCCATCAGTCTCCATCAGTCTCCGTCAGTCTCCGTCAGTCTCCGTCAGTCTCCTCAGTCTCCATCAGTCTCCAACAGTCTCCATCAGTCTCCATCAGTCTCCATCAGTCTCCATCAGTCTCCATCAGTCTCCATCAGTCTCCATCAGTCTCCAACAGTCTCCATCAGTCTCCATCAGTCTCCAACAGTCTTCTCCAACACCTTTACAGAAGCATCTAGGAAGCACTTCAGACAGACTCTCCACATTCTGAGAAGATGTAGACGCATATTTTAGCTCTACTTCTCCCTAATGGAACGACACATCAGTCAGGTCTGTCCCCAATCCTCTATAACAACTACACTATAACAGCACATGCACTGCAGCACATTAGCCTTTTAAATCATGTCCCAGTGCCCACAGTGTAACAGAACCTCTGTGGGTCACGACTTGTTCTCCGTTAATGAATCAGAGGGGAGATCAGAGCCTCCTCTGTCCAAGGAGCAGTTATGGGCTCGGTGCCTTGCTTAGGGAAACTTCAGGTAAATTGCTGTTCCTGCATTAATTTGCCCTCTTTTCTTTCTGGCAGGTCCAGGGGAGTCGACCGTTTACATTCTGGCACCGAGCCCGTCTCTGCATCCTTTAGGCCACAGCTGTCTCCTTACAACACACCGTATCAAATACCGATCATAATAGGCTGCAGAGCAGATTAGACTGAGGCCTGGATTCCCAGATGTGATTAAACAATTGACAGAGATTATCTGCTGATTATTAAACAGTAATGAAAGGCTAAATAAACAGTCCTTTAAAACCAGAACAAAGGTCTGACTGTGCAGCGTTGACCTTGAAGACTTTGGTCAAGGGCAGTCGGATGATAGAAGAGAGGCAGAAGGAAGGAGGAGGAGGAAAGTAGATGGTGATGAAGGATCCGCTGTGTCCCCTGTGTTTTCTGTTTTGGGGAGTGCGTGATCTGGAAAGATTACTGAGCCTGACAGGCGAGGTTACACTTGTGAGTTGTTTACCGGATGAAGGTCGTCCTGCTGCATGCAGACACCAGGCTGCTTTAATGTCAACACGTGAGGGGGAAACGAGACGGAACAACTACAGGACAAAAAGGTATAGCATGGAGAGAAATTATAGAAGAGGAGAACAAGCAGCGGCGGAGGAACATGTACATGCAGTACTGGGACGGAGCAAGGGTGCACCGTCCATTAGGGATTACAGTACGGCTCTGTGTGCTCCCACCAATGCTCCCCAATGAGAAGAACCGAGGAACGACCAGTTTGTTTGACTGCAGCTACACAACAAGGACTTCATCATGGGCTCCTTGGACAGGCTGGCCCACGAGAGGACAGAACTCCGAGCACCTCCGGGTCGACCTGCGCTGCTCACGGAGCACCACCGGTACCTGACTGCGACTCCCGGGAGTCCCTCTTCGGCCCTCGGCTCTGATTTCTCATTGTTTAGCAACCTTCCTCTCACAAACAGCAGCCTGGACAGTGCACAAGTCTTTATGGATGCATGAACTCGTAGAACTGCAGTTATAGTCAGGGTACTACTATGTTGGCATATTGACTGTTGACTGCTACGAAAATCAAATCTGATGCTAACCCACTTCCTGCCTGTCAGCACGCCAACAAGGATTTTACAAAATAGTGAAAATCGCTGTTAAGTCATCAGATAATGTTCCCTTCGCCAACTGGCACTTTAATGTGAGGACAACTGATAAAAACAGGGACGCTCTTGAGAGAGCGACACCAGATAGTTTCAGAGGCAGAGAAACGGAGACCAGCTTGAAAGCGAACAGATAAGGACCCACATCTTCTGGGTGCAGCTTTCAAACAACCAGATAACTCGTCCATCTACCTGCGGGTTGTCCTCCATGACGCAGCGGATCCTCTCCACCACGTCGATGCGCCGCTGCCGGTGCAGGGCGTTGATCAGCTTGGCCAGGTTGGCATCGCTGTCCCGGATGGTCCAGTGCTGCAGAGCAGCGTATGCCCGCTCGTGATCGGAGGAGTAGCCGTTGGAGAAGGCGGCCACCTCCCGCTCGGTGGCGTTGGCCAGGGACTGATACATGTCGATCCACTGGACGCCCACCTGGGCCGCCACCAGCTTCAGAATGTCCACGCCTGAACAGAGAAAGAGAAAGAAAGGGGTTTACTCATACATGTCACAAGTAAAATGACTGTCCACCACTGAAGGGACTATTTCATATCAGAGTCCGGTTCGTAGGTGGAGGGATACGGTGGTACTGTGTATTGTCTTTATGCTCTGGAAAAATAGGGCTCAGAAAATAAACAGGGGGGTTTGGAACTGAAGCACGATGAGTCAAAAGACCAACATGTTGTGATGCACTCACATGTGTGTAATTAATTATCTGTTAGTGGTTCAAGTCGGTATCACACAGGAAATATATGAATCTATTTCCAACAGCCTCATACTGAGTCGTACTTCCCGATCCCTGCTTACACACTCACTCATCTGCTTGGCATGAATACAGATTTCCCCCAGCAGCTCTTCCCCTCCGTCATCATCCCGCCGCCTGTTCAGAAGCTCTCTGCTCCACTTCTCCACTGACGCTTATGTGAGCCGACAATGACTCGGCTGCAAATATAAACGCTGACTCATCTGTTCTTCCAGCAGAACTACAGGGGCTTTATTGTCTTGTGTCACACAAAAAGTCAAAGCTGATTTGAGTGTGCTCGGTACGCGAGCACGCGTCAGTCACGGATGTGTGTTGATCCGTGAGCCCCACACGGGAGAGAAACTTGATCATAAGTGATTGAAATGCATGCAGGGTGAAAACATACGGGGCTCTGGAGGGGGGGTGGAGCACGGGGCCGTGGAAGAATCCATTAAACTTTAGGGCAGATCCATTTAAAAAAAACTGCTTGTTTTTTCATTCCTGGGACATTTGTTGAAAACAAACACGATGTTCTGCCCCAGTTTGTAGGTTTTTATGAGTGAATGCAGGTATGTGAACTAATTCCTGGAAGTCTGGTACCAGCGGTTGAAAACACAACGTGCCCAAACACATTAGGTTCGGGGGGGATTCCTCAGCCCGGCCGTCTCGGACCGCGCTCGTCCTGCTCTCTGCCAGCTGATGTGAAACTTTTGATCAAAGAACATCCAAAACCCGACCACCACATAATCTGTCTCCAATTTCCATGAGCATAGGGTTGATCCCTGATTTATGTCCGCATTAGCAAACATGCAAAGTACATAAATCCCCAATGATTCAGATTAAACAGCACACACACACACACACACACACACGTGACGTGCACAGACATGCTCACACTACAACCCTTTGACCATATTTCCGCACCACAAAATCCTTGCGTGAATCCCTTTGACCAAACCTGAACCTAATTCTTGCTCTAATTCTCAACCCAAGTCCTTAATCTAACTCTTATTTTAACCTTTAACACGAGTCCTTAACCTACACACACCCCTTACCTTAAAACTAAACCATCTCCATAAACCAGACATGAATCCTGAATTATCACTTTAAAGAAATGAAAATGCACCTGACCCCATTCTGCAAAATGTCCACACTCCAAATGATTTAAAACTCTTTCCGATTGAGGTGACAACACACATGCACACGGTGCATTACTCATGCTCAAGATTAATAAACTCGCGTGAATCCTGCAGGGAGCCGGAGGAGCTCGCGTGCCGGCCTTCTGGGCCGAGAGCCTGTCGGCTCGCTGGCTGTAATGCACTGAGACAGCAGAGAAATCCCCCTACTGTGCACGCCTCGCCGTCTCTGTAAGCCGGCCACATTTAAATGACCTATATAAGTCTCCTGATAATTCAGTATGTCAGCCAGAGGATGTTTTCATGTGATTGCGTGAAGAAGATAGAAAGGTTATCCAGAACACGAAGACAGCAACCTACAGCTGCTCTTTAATGCATTGACGTGTTTTCTCCAACTGTCCTATAAAGAATGAAACAGCTGCCTGGAGGAGACAAACCGTCAGCTATCATGAGTGGACGGAAGCGGTCGTCATTTTTGCCTTAATTACAGCTGGAGACTGTTTTTGTGATCATGTGTCAAAGTGAAAAGCAACACAAAAGTGTCAAGTTCTATCCTGGACTCATTGAGTGCGGACAATGACTCACACTATCTGCCGGGCAGGAACATTCCTGCTGGGACAGTAAACGTACCGGAGAGCTCTCTGTGTTACCTCCGAGGCCAGTCGAACTAAACAAAGGGAAATAGTTGTCTGGCCTGTTGTGAAATATCTTATGGTGCAATACGTTCTGAATCAGCAGAAAGTTGTTCTTAGTGAGAATAAGAGATTCTAGATGGCAGGAATGAATGAACAGCTTTGCTGAATCATTGGATCAACCCCCAGTTGATCCACCTGATGAGCAGCCTCTTCCATCAGTGTGTGAATGTGTGATTGATACTTTAATGTAAAACGTCTTGAGCACCAGTAGACAGGCGCAGTATGAATGCAGTACATTTACCATTTATTCTACAAAACATATTCCACATTAACCAGCACCGCTTTGGAAACACTCTCACTATGACAATATTCCACATGGGTTGTCATATTTGTCATATTCAAATATACTGAATCACTGAATCGATTATAGGACATGATGCATTTTCCAATAAATACACAAACTATACAGGGTAAACTGCAGTGAGATCATTTAGTCAAGGTACATTTGGCAGCTCAGCAGTGGAAGTAAATGCGATGTTGTGTTGGGAGGGGGAAGTACAGTTCTCTGTGTCTATGACTTGATAACAGTTGCAGTAAGCTGAACTCAGATAAGCAAAGGACTCTCAGTGTGGTGTTTGGCAGACGTGTTGCTATAGCAACAGCTTTATCTTTTGGGTGCTGACTTTTAACTTTTCAAAATTAGGGGGAAATTTCAGACATCCTGAGAGTTGCATTGAAGTTATTGGTAACGTGCAGCATTCAGCGGTGGACCCAGAAGGAATGAAAACAAACCCGCGGTCTCCCCTCTGCGCTCTGTTATTGAGTGTAGCACGATGTGTGGCAGGGAGCTGTGTGCGTCAGCGCCTTTTACAAATACACATCACATTTATTCCATTTTGAGAACACACAACGTTAAATTGGCAAAATGTGTGCGTGGGAGGTGTATACCTCCAACCAGGCAGTAACCTCCCCCCAAACCCTGCTCTTCACAATGAAACGCAGGCTGAACTGAGAGCAGGCTACCCCGGCCCACCCTGGTACTGCACAACACAGTATATTCTAACATGTGGCTCCCTGCTGGGCTTGGATTTGGAACTTGGCTTTATTAACGGTGTGGATGTTTAACGAGGGAGGATGGCGGGCAGGTAGAATGTTGTTTTTCTTCATGTTTTCCTCCACAATCTGCATCCTACTTTGGAAATATATGTTGTAAATCGTATGGCTGGTGACCACACCGAGCGTGTTCTCCTGAGGGATCGTTACAGGGTTTTTCCATGGTCAAGGTTTTCCAAGGCCACATGCATCTGTTATAGTGTTAGTCAACCTGACCATCCACACTGCAAACCATCATGACATTTGAGGCAATATACCCCAGACAGGCATAGAAAGGGCAAGGTCGGGTCATGGAGAGAATCGAGATACAATTGTGACAAAAATGGCGAAATGAGACAAAAGCATAACTTGATGTTGGACAGTGGGCCTACATAGAAACAGAGGACGTGGGTGTTTCGGCATGTTGAATTTAGCTAGTGAGAATTGCCCTTTATAGTTCTTGTACAGGCTATTGTAATAAGAGAGAGAGAAGGGAAGCCATGGACTACTATCATGGCCAGGTGCCAATAACTGACACTTTCCTTTAGTGTGTTCCATGTCAGTGTGAGTAGTGGAAACGATGCTCTCCTAAAGCCGATTGACTGCAGTAAAGTCTGAACACTAACTGATATCAATAGATCAATAGTTGCAGAATTAGGGCTGTAACTAATGATTATTATTGAGGAGTTTGTTCTCAATTAGTAAACAAACATTTGACCTTCCATCGCTCAGGCCTGCCGATCGGGGGCAGGTCAAGGTTCACTGTCCTGATCGTCACATGGACACCGGAGATCAGACCATCGACCCAGAGATGGATGGATGGATGGATGGATGGACGGATGGATGGATGGATGGACGGACGGACGGACGGACGGACGGACGGACGGACGGACGGACGGGTGGATGGATGGATGGATGGATGGATGGATGGGTGGGTGGGTGGATGGATGGATGATGGATGGATGGATGGGTTGGTGGATGGATGGATGAATGGATGGATGGATGGATGGACGGATGGATGGATGGATGGATGGACGGATGGATGGATGAAATTACCGAAATGAAAGGATTGATATAATAATTGTGGGCATTAGTGTCAGATTGATTTAGCGTCGAACTGACCTTTAAACCTTTAAACAACATTTCTGTGTGTCCGTTCAACTGCTGCCCCGATACCAGTTTGACAGTTATGTCACATTCAGATAAACATCAGGCCCGTGGCCGTGGAACGCCCCGTCGGAGGAACTGTCACCGCTTCCTGGGTGACTCCCTGCAAACGTTGAGTTCTGTATGTGTGTGATCTCAACGTCCACGTTTCCCTCTCTTTTCTGCTCTATTGTCTGACTGTTTTAACTGCTCTAATAAAGGGGCATTACAACCTTCAAGGGGAGCCAGCCACGCACCTTGGAAGGATTAAGAAGCTGTTTTGTTTAATGTTCCACAGAGTAAATAGCAGTGTAAAACGGCTGATTGCGTTGCATGTGCATACATACATCCCCGCGTAAATACATACACATGGGCACAGGATTACTCACCCAATCAGAAGAACACCCATGAATACAATACACACACACACGCATTGAAAATGGGTCTCTAATGACTTTTAGTCCTGAAGGATTCAACAATAGAGACAGATTCACCTAGAAATGTTTCCACAATCCTCTAATGCCTGCAGAAAGTTGTGGACAACACAGAAAGGGAACCTTTCTCCGATGTAAACCAGTTCAGCTCAGAGTATTGGGTCATGGTTTGAAACAATCCAGCAGGGTGACCACATCGGCTACCATGAGGTGAAAACACTTCTCCAGGGTACGAGAATCCATCTAATATGTGTTATCCCACTGACGTCTGCTCATCAACAGAAGGCAGTCAGGGCAAGAGTCCAGTTTATAATTTGACTCAGTGTACAACTATAGATTGAAAGGAAACAGGAAAATAAAGCATTTTATATCTACATACAATTACAGATATAATGGATAAAGTATCAAAAGCTGAGTGCGATCGATGACTGGACACACCGAACAGACCCAAAGGGGGTTAAAAGTGTCTCGTCTGTCTGTCCATTTCTATCTTTGTCAGGAATCTCAAGTATCCGGGCCGACCTTGCTGCTAGGTAACAGCAGGGAAACCCCGGCGTGAGGACAACACCTCCCCAGGTTAGATCCACAACACCCCCCAACTCCACACGCAGGACCGGCATCACTGCCTCCCACTTTATTTCCTTCTGTCTATACCTTTGTTGCTCTGTGAGAGACCTGATTGACCGACTAATGCCAAAACAACAACCCTGATGCAGCTGGAACCAGATTATTCCAGTTCTCTGTGGTCAGTCACTGAGGGAGCAGAGAGAGAGAGAGAGAGAGAGAGAGAGAGAGAGAGAGAGAGAGAGAGAGAGAGAGAGAGAGAGAAAGAGAGAGAGGGTGGCTCAGCTTTATCACAGCATGCATACACACACACACACACACACACACACACACACACACAGACATAAAGTAGGGTAGAGTGTCTCCGGCAGGGGGGTGTCCCCTGAGTTTGACTCTCTTTCTTTCAGTGTGAAAGTGCTCCGGGCGCTCTGTTCTCTACCTGTTGATAGCAACTGTGTCAACAGATATGAGCAACAGAGGAGGAAGGGAGGAGAGAAACACAGCAAGGTGGAAAATAGAAAAAAGGTTGGAATGGAGACACGAAAACATTTGTTATTTAAAACACAGAATGCAGATGGATGGAAGAAATGCGAGTGCTGTGGAGCACCCCAAAGAAGAGGTGACCTCTGGCAGCATCAGGGGTCATTGACTATAGGTGGCGTAGGGACGATGCAGACGCGGCGTTGCAGACATGTTGACATAACCTATTACGTTGATTTCACAGACGGTTTGTGTGGAATGCGCCGATGCTTTGCAGCGTTTTCATTTATCCTCAATGATCACGCTCCCCGGCTGTGGAACAGACTTGGCTGGGATTTTCATTTCCATGACAACAGCGTTTCCCCCCGTCAAGAGGGAAACGTTACATTATTTGAATTGTGATTTGTGCCACTTGTGAATGAAAACGATGCAGGAACAGATGTTCCAGTATTTTGTCTACTACCTTCATATTTTGCAAACTTCAGATGTTTATGTCGGGGCACACTAGGAACGGGGGGGCGAGTCAATGTGAAGAGACAGTGATGAATTATTTTGTCATTTGTTTGGTTGGGTTGTAGCGAAGACAACCAGAGACGGAGATACGATCGCGTGAGCGACAGAAAACGCAGACAGGAAGTGGTGAGAATGGCAAGGCAAGTGAAACGGAGGAGGAACAGGGGAGACAAGCTGTAAAAGCAGAATAGACAGAAGCAAACGGTGGAAACGAGGGTTTGAAGAAGCTTGAAAATACAGAGAACAATGAGGTGGAAGGGAAAACGGAGACACGGGGACGAAACTGGAGAAGAACCGAGAGCAGTCAGGCAACCTGAGTGCCTCTGTGTGTGTGTGTGTGTGTGTGTGTGTGTGTGTGTGTGTGTGTGTGTGTGTGTGTGTGTGTGTGTGTGTGTGTGTGTGTGTGCGCACTCCACACGATGAGTCCACAGGCAGCATTGATCAGATCAGATACCCTCGGCAGGGCCGCCACATCACAAGACGGACCTACAGAGCTAAGAGGATATCCAACCCATATGATTCCACTCAATACTACTCAATTACTTCTATGTTGTCTGCAGATGAAGAGCTGCCGGTTCCCCGGAGAACAAAAACAACATGTCCGAGCTGGGATAAGAAAACATCTCTGAGGTCACGTCTCAGTAGGAGATATCACGTTGCATCTCAAATCCGATAACATCGGTGCAGTGATGTGTTGCTTACAGTCGATTCATATCCAATCGTCACAGTGTACTTTTTAAATCCACCACTAGGGGGTTCAAGAGTCGGGAGTTAGCTTGACAATTAGCCTGACAATGTTGATATGCCAAATTCTTGTGGGTAGGGGAGGGGGGGGTTATCTCGATAATATCTTATCTAGATCAATCCATCCCACTGACATCATGATCAGCTGACAGGATGGAACAAGTTTTGAATTAAGACATAAGAATGGCTGTCGAAGAAACCTGACAATGTAATGTTATTATTACAAAACGTTAAAGTATTATATTATATATGTTGTAGCAGCGGCGAAAGAAGAATCCATTAGTTATTAATTCATTATTAAGTGCTTATATGGTGTATGAAGTGTAAGAAGAGCCGTTCTGGTAGAAGTAAAGCAGCCTCACCCTGGCCGTTGGAGTAGTAGATCCACTTCTCTTTCACCTGTGTTGGCGGCACAGATGGTTTCTTCTGAATCGCCTTCTCCATGATGCTGCTCGGG
>CAAKHC010014176.1:19113-30881 GCA_901007825.1 Macroramphosus scolopax | reverse complement strand
GGGGAGGGGGGGAGGGGGGGAGGGGGGGGGACTTCTATAGCATGTTAAACCACACAACAGTATATGTTATAGAACAGAAAATACACATGACCTATTTACTCAGTACTGAAGGGACATTCCCTCGTCAACGTCTGTGGTTTCTTCACAGGAAACGGCTTTTCTGGTGAAAAGACACCTAGAGGAAGTGCTCACACGAAGGCCTCTCATCTTTTCTTTCTCTCCTCTATTATCTCTCCGTTAACGTAGAACGCTCTTTTGATATGTACGCTGACGAAATCTCTTTTGACGCAGTTCTGATGTGGAGGAAAATATTACAGATCATAGATCAGATCTTCAGTCTGAATCTCTCTAATGTAAATTCCACCGTGCACAAAGAAAACAAACTAAATAAAAACGATGGCGCATAAAAACTGTTCATCTTCAAAGGATCATTTCCATTTTTTAAATTGTATAAACATGAATGACAGCGATGCTTTCTGTGCGTCAGCTCGTGTCCACTGAGTCATTGATGGGAAACTGAGGAAGACGTCTTTCAATCAGCTGCCGGCTCACGTCAAACAATAGAAAACAACAATGCAGTCGTCTGTTTCTCCTCCAAACGGTCGACATTTCTGCTAACTGCCTTCTTCAGGAATAAACCCACCGGTCACATGACTGATGTTTATACTAACTAGGACAGGTGCTGGAAATCGGAGCTCTCAGGACTGAAACGTTGTCTGTATAAGAGGCGATAATAACCGAGATGGACCTGTGATGAAGCTGACGTCACTTGGAACCTTCTACATGGAATGGAGCCACTGCATCGAGGTCCTGCAGGACTCAATTACAAGTGATCAGTTTACTGCAAAACACATTTCTATGGTTTGAAACAGACGATCACTACTATCGAACGTTTGTTTTATATCTTCTTCCCTCTTACATTCGGTCCAAACCGATGAAGAAGATTATACCCAGAGGACAAACTTGTTTTGGCTTTTTTGCACCGTTGAGCGACTTGGATGGACGCGGCCCCGTCTCCGACGCTGCGTTCAGTTCTCCTCATGCAACCATGGAGCTCTCACGGTGTCCATTGTTATATACAGTATAAGATGCAAGCAAAGGACAAAGGAGTCTGGTGCCAGAAATAAAGAACCTCGTTCTTCCCCCTGATGAAACATTGAGTTGACTTGTATAGACGTGTCAAGAGGGGTTTACAACTACAGGTTGCAGCAGTATGGAGGGTCGCAGCGCTGCATGTTGCCTGGGTCTGTTTGACTCCTGAGCTCTGAGGGACGGCGTCGCCACGGCTCCTCCATATTTAATTGTAATGTTGAATTATTCTGGCTCAGTGCCGTGTTGTGCCACCGTGAATTGGGCCATGGAGTTTGTGAGTATATCCTTGTGTGTGTGTGTGTGTGTGTGTGTGTGTGTGTGTGTGTGTGTGTGTGAGGACAGGGGAGAGAGGGAGAGCGGTGTGGCAGTTGTGCCTGAGTTTGCCACGAACACTGGAGGCCGCTGGGAAAGCCGAGCCGTAGCAACAGAAATGAATTAATGAACGGGACCCGAATGCTACGTTTAACACAACCAACAAGCTCCCTGTCTACCTCTCTGACACACACACACACACACACACACACAGAAGCACGAGCTATGACAGATGGTGGTTTCATATTCAACACCGATAACCTGGTGATGCACGTTGGGCCTGAACTGCTGTTCCATCCAGACAACCTGCAGCTCACGGCCGCCTCGTGGAACTCAATTTAACGCTCGCAAATTAAATCTGAAGCCACTTCCCATCATTTACTTTATTTTGTTTTAGTGGAGATAATCTAAAAACATAAACAGATAAAGTCTATTCATGCCATTGATTAATAAATCAGTAAAAAGCTGCAACTGAGTTCATTGATGAGACCATGATTACAATGATTTGACCAGAGACATAGAAATGGATTTGTGGCTGTCACACAGCGGAGGACGGTTCATATCTTAGTCTCCTATGAGCCGATGATATTCAGAAAATAGTCTGCAGTGCCCCCCTCAGGAGAAGATATAAAAACACTGGGGCATAAGAGACACGTGTAGAATCATTTCCAGTGATCATAGAGGACCAAATATTTATGATGCCAGACATTCTTCTGGATGGAAACAAACAATGGGACGTGGTAACTTCCAAAATAACTAGTTCTTCTTGATTCAACCCAACTCAGGCCCGGTGAAGGGAGGAGCACAGTTCAACATGCAGGTCAGCATGTCTGATGTCCTGCGTGTAGAACTCCTCTGGTATCGTTCCTACATTGTAGACGTTTATTTTATTCTGCTTATTGAACGCAGCAGAAAAAGCCTAAAAACCAAAAATTTTCAAATGAGTTAAACATTGTAATGAATGTATGTAATCACATGTCAGGTCCTCTAACAGACTGTAGGAAACATGTCAAGCTTCTAATAGTCTAATAGTTGTTTCAGCATTAATAACACTACCTCACCTGCCAGTGAAAATATGTTTGAAACAAGAATGTAGATTAAAACACACTTTGATTTTTACTTTTTATTGTACAATATTACAATCATATTTTTGTACAAATGCTGTTAACAAAAAAAATGCATTTCAGGCTACAAGGAGAAATGTTTGTTGGAAAGGCCTGAAAACAATGTCCTTTAGAACGACACTGAACCTTCCTGCAGCAGTGGAGGGAACACACGCTGCTGCTTGGAGGGAGAGAGACAACACACACACACACATCATATCTGAGGTGAGGAAGCATGAACTCCTCCCCAAAGCAAAGACGGGGTAACCAACATCAGGGCAGGTGAAGAGCGAGGACTGAAACGGTTTGGCTAAAAGGTCCAGTTTGTGTGTCTGTGTGTGTTGTAGTGATACTGGGGAGATACATGGGATGGTTTGGTCCACGTCCAATGTTTTAAGAAGCTGAGGCGCCGGGCCAGAAGGTAATCAGGTGGTGTTTAAGAGCGGGTGTACTTCCCCCAGATGTGAAGCATGAAGACGGAGGCAATGAAGAGCAGACTCATCACCAGCACTGGAACAGGGCCGCTGTTACAAGACAAAGATACAGATTAACTTCCCCACAATTAACCTTCCCTGCAGACTTACCCTCACATAACTTTACCTTAAAATAAGTTTTCACCCTAATTTGTAATGATTTAAGTCCTGATGAGTGAGTTGCCACTATGGGACAGCGTTAAAAGACACATGTCCCCACAACATCAGGGATACCTGGTATACACACACTCCCATCATTCGCTGTAACACCGAGTCTTAGTGGAGTGGCTGATTTTATTGATGAGCTTCTGAAACAAGGAGGGGCTCTCATCTCTAAAGGAGGGACTGAGTGAGGTGGAGGAACGCATCGCTAAGTAGCAACATTGCCATGCCAACCATCTCCTCCACAGCCCCCCCCCTCCCCCTGTCAGAAGGCTGTAATTGAGTTGACCTTTCAGAGTGGATCCTTTAATGAAGCTTTGAGGCCGGCGTCTAACGCAGGAACAAACACACACTCGATATACAGCACTGTACGCTGATGTCTGCCCCCCTTTGACTGGAGAGACACACTCAATAACTACCACAGCACCATCGATCAACCGTGGCCTCCTATGACCAGAAGACAAGATGCTTACTCTAATATCTGTGGTGAACTTGTAACGGAACAGAAGTGTAGGAGTTTGAGAATCCAACACGCAGCCTCGTGCACACAAATACACACAAGTTTTTTTCCTGGACCACAGATGTCTGACTCATCTCCTGCCTATTAACACTCTGCAACTGTACCAAATAAACCTGTATAACACTGATGATAATGGTACGCAGATCTGTGAGGAGCTTGAAGTTAAGTCAGTGTGTGTTCAGGAGTGTGTAAGAGTATTTTAGAGCAACTTTTTTTGGAACTACACTTACACTTTGAGTCCCGGCGAATCCTCCGTGTAGAAGCGCCACATTCCCCCAGTACCTGCCGATCCTGTGGTCCTGCCACCACTGCGAGTGCCGCTGCTGGTGGCTTTCCTGTGCAACACAAACGGAGTCGAGAATATGTACTGACTGCAAACTGTTATCAAACCAATTTAATATTTGTGTCGAGAAATGAGTCTCTATTAGTTCTATTCAATGACAACGGACTTGTTATGGTCGAAATTCAACGTTCTCTCATTGAATTGATTGAGTTGCACTCACACACACTTGATAAAGTGTATTCACAGAAATCAGAGCTGAAGAGTTGGCAAAGCCTTGCAAGCTTGAATGTTGAGCTTCGGTTCTTGCTTATGTAAATAACCACGAAATCTTAATTGAATTCCAGCAAATTGGCTGGAGTACGACTCAATCAATTCATCACTGAAATAACTTTTGTTTCTTGAGGTCCAGCACTCGACACCCTTCGATGACAAGACTGTTTTTAATGATATTAAATACAATAATATTTAAACATCTGTGGCTGGAGCGCAACCTACTGTGAAAACTAAAACCCAAATTAATTTCAAGCACCTAAGTTAACAAAAAGCTTGAAGACATTCAACTTAAATTATAACTCATCATAAGATAAAAATGAATTTGCCCTATTATACACATTATTCAGTGTAGCTGCAACTACAGTACACAAAGGAAAAAGCAGAATGATTCATGGCTGCTTCACTCATGTGATGAGATTAAACAGAGGTTAATGAGGTAATGAAGAGGGTGATAGTAATGGGTAATAATGAGTAATAACAAGAGAGGTAACAGCCAGCCTCTGATTACACACTGATTAAGTCCAGAGCCAAACATCTATCTGCTGCTATAATCTACAGAGGGCACAGACAAACACAGAGGGGCTATTTGAAGATCATCAATCACTCCTCACGGCATGATGACATAAGCAGTTTGGGTTAATATTGTAGGTCTCTGGAAAATAGTGTGCAAAGTTTGAATCAACAGCTAACTTTGCAAAATTGTAGAAAGAGGCGACATTAAATAAGTTATTTTATAATGTGTTAGCCTCTCACAAGTTGACAAAACCGTTTCAGTGCTCCTTGAACCTCTGAACTCTACTAAGGAAGATGGTTTCAGAATCTCACAGGTTTTTAAATGCGTTGATCTGTCCAGGCCACTACCCAGGATCTGCTTTAAGACCTCTGATGCCCTGTTTGAAGTATCTGAGCATCTAAATTCACTTATTTTCAGGGGTTTCCTTTTATTTGACAGTAATTTGTCAGTAGTATTAAACTATGGAAAGTTTGGTCCCATGCATGCTGAACGTTTAGTGTTCAGATAATTGAGAGTGTTTATACCTCTGTCTGACTGTGGAGCCTGCTGCACGGGGAGCCACAGTCTTGCTGGGTGAACGGCTAGACGCCCCAACATTGGTTGCACTTGCTGCTGGTCCAGGCTAAAGAAATGGCAATACAAGTTAAAACAAAGTATACAAATCCTGCCAAATCTCACGCAGTATTCAAATCCATAATTCATGCTGGTGTCTGACCATAAATTTTTTACACACACTTGAACATTCTTTAAACTAAAGCTAACACATACTATATAGCTAAAGATGATTCACACTAATTCTTGAACAGCCACATTCATTTGAAGCTAAATTGGACTGAGCAGTGATGGTCTTAGACACTGATAGCACAGGCCTTCACCAAGTGTCCCCATTCGTTGATTTCAATGAACAGTGTTAACATTGACACACCGTCAATAAAGTTAACAAATGTCACATATACATGTAAATCATTCGTCGAAGTTTAAAACCCTTGTTTTCGGACTAGTTGATTTTGGGGGAAAACAGCCACGTCCACAAGTGATAAACTTAGCAAGGTTGCTAACAGATAGCTAAATGTTAGCTGATGTGTAAATAAACCATCTGAATGGGGTTAGCTTTATCAGGGAGTTGGAGAGATAGATATGGGGAATCTTACCATTTTGTTTTATTTTTCCCGTTGTAAGCTAAGTCCCTGAGCCCCTCTTCTGATGGATGTCCACGTCAAATGAACGGCCGGCTTGAAGTGTGTGAATTGTTAAAACTTGAGAGGAGACCTCACAAAGCTGACGCTTGTCTAAAAAGGACACGACTGCAAAACAGAAGACCATTCAAGGAGACCAAGTAGATGCCTGTCCGCCCGATCACATTCAACACAAAAAATTATAAATAAAAAACATGTTATCAGAGTATATATTCATATATGTCAATAAGATATATTTTTTAACAAAAACTGATTTATTCAATTCAATTAACATAATATTGTGTACTTTCATTCATAGGCAGTTGGAAGATCTCCCGTGGCTCTCAACGATACGTGTCTTCCAGTAGGCGTGTGGCTCATATTGAGGAAAGTAGCGCCATTTTGGCGCAAAAGCGAAGCACACGTAGCCTTACACAACGGATTTTTGAGCCACCATGGCGTCCCACGGGTGGAGTTTCATGACAGTAGTCAGCGGCTACATGCAGTTAGACGAGCATAATCACAGGTCTCCAAACTTTGACAGGTTGGCTTAGACATCCGAAGGTAAACAGAAGTAACGTTATATTTAATTTGTATGGACATCGGGTTGTCGTGTCCAGTTTCAAATACAGTTGTCCAGGTAGATATGTGTATAGTATTATTAACGTCAGCTATAAAGCTTAGGCTAGTAGATGCTAAAAACTGTAGCTAAAGACAATTAAGTTAGCTTCTTCAATATAAGATGCTATCTAGCTCAATCGAAATGCCATTTTAAAATCTGTTTGACGGTTGACCTGCGACTCAGCGATTATATATTCTCCTCAGTAGCTGACAGCGCATTTTAAGGGGCATTGAAAGTCATACTGGCTGAACATTTCAGATAAACAACCAGTAAGTGAAGCGATTTATAAGTTCAATGAAGTCACAACAACACTGCAGCTCTGAAAAGCCTGTTTCTATGGCGTGAGGGAGGATTCATTAATTAATCCGTCAGTTGGAGAAAATTGTGTGTTCCCTGCAAAATGATGATCTAAATTGATTAACTGCCTCTGATGTATCTAACAGGTTAAGGCAATAATTCCTAAAAAGTATTTAATCTGGTGTGAATATAAATTATCTTAATTGACAATGTATTGTAGATACACATTGGACTTTATACTGTGTCCAGGATGGTGCGGGTGGTGTTTGTCCATCCAGACCTGGGTATAGGTGGAGCGGAGAGGTTGGTTGTCGATGCTGCTGTCGCTCTCAAGTCTCAGGGATGTAGTGTCCAGATCTGGACTGCCCATTATGACCCAACACACTGTTTCTCTGAGACCCTGGACCCTGACCTGCCTGTGGTACGTGATCAAGCACGCACACTCCATTTCTTCATGATATTGTCTCTCTGGCCCCTTCGAAACAAGAATTTTCTCTCCTATAGATAAAAGCAGACTGATAATTTTGTGGGGAGCAGGTGCCTGGTTTAAATGCTGTCTTTATCAATCCCCCTCGAATAGGTGTGTGTAGGCGACTGGCTACCCACCAGTGTGTTTGGCTACCTACATGCCCTGTGTGCTTACCTGAGGATGATCTATGTGGCCCTCTACTTGGTCTTCTTCAGCGGTGTGCAGTATGATGTAATATTCTGCGATCAGGTGAGTTGTATAATGCTATTTTGTTGTCACTCAGTTGAGTTCTACTGAAGCTTTTTCCTCATGTAACTGGATCTCTTAGAAAAGAGCTTCACTGTTAACAGCGGTGTGTTCCTTCATGTCTGTCATTTTCTGTTACGAGCTATGGCCGCTCACCTGCTTGATTTCTTCTTCTTTGTCTTTCGCCCAAACACACACACATGTAGCACTAACCTCTCTCGCACATAATCACCGAGAAACTTGTTCTGCATATGTGTTAAAGATGCTTGTAATGATGGGCATTTCACAAATTACACTGATTGCTGTAGGAAGAGAACTAAATCCTCATTTCATTCAACGAGCTGCCATATTTCTGACTGATTACCAAGAGGGTGGAACATTATGGGGCGAAGATATGAATACTTTATATTCCATTTTGTTTTGCTTTTCCTCCCACCGCAGGTGTCAGTGTGTATCCCAGTGTTGAGACTGTCCCGTCACAGGAAGAAAGTTTTGTTTTACTGTCACTTCCCCGACCAGCTGCTGACCCAGAGGACATCAACCATGAAGAAGCTTTACCGTGCTCCCATTGACTTTGTAGAGGAACGCACCACCGGCATGGCTGATATGGTATAGTACTTGGCTTAAAAACATAATTTACCCACAAATAATTATTGTAATTACGTTGATATATATTTGTGTTTATGTATAAATAAATGTTTATATGTAAAATCCTTCTAAACTAATCTATTTGCACTTCCTGTTAGATTCTGGTAAACAGCCAGTTCACCGCAGGCATCTTCAGAGAGACGTTTCATAGTCTGAGAGAAGTCCAGACAGATGTCCTCTATCCTTCCCTCAACACGTCTACCTTTGACCAGCCATCTACTCAAGCACAAGGCCTGGGAGGGCTTCTCCCCGAGGGAGCCTCCTGCCTGTTTCTCTCTCTGAACCGATATGAGCGGAAGAAGAATCTGGGCCTTGCTCTGGCAGCTCTGGCAGCCCTGAGGAGCAGCCTTCCATCAGGCAGGAGAGCAGGCGTTCACCTGGTGGTGGCCGGAGGCTACGATGAGAGAGTTACTGAGAATGTTCAACATTATACTGAGCTGAAAGAGCTGGCAGAACAGCTCCACTTGGAGGACTGTGTGACTTTTCTGCGTTCCCCTTCTGATTCACTTAAGGTGGCGCTGCTCCGGGGTAGCGACGCAGTGCTGTACACCCCGAGCAGGGAGCATTTTGGGATAGTTCCTGTAGAGGCCATGTACTGCTGCTGCCCTGTTATCGCGGTGAACTCTGGGGGGCCCCTAGAGAGCGTGGCAGATGGGGTCACAGGGTTTCTGTGCGAGCCCACAGCGGATGCCTTCTCTACGGCCATGGAGAGGATCGTCATGGAGCCACAGCTCCGCAGGGACATGGGACAGGCTGGGAGAAAGAGGGTGCAAGATAAGTTCTCTCTGCAGGCCTTCTCAGACCAGCTGTATGGGTACATTGTCAGGCTGAACCAATGATGTGATGACTTGGTACAGGAATCTTATTTACATTTTCCTACAGAACTGTGAAACAGAGCAGATGACTGAGGTCTTCATGGTGGAAGCGGGTGTCTTCTAACAGAGAATGTATGTGTACATGTGTGTGGGGGTATTATGAGGACTTAAGAGGACAATTAATCAGTGTTCCCCTGGAGGCGTTGCTGAGAAACAGGACAGAATTTCTATACCAATTAAGAAAAGAGTAATGAGTTTACCTGCCTTATTTGTGGAAAAATACCATCTCTGCAAGTGTGTAATTCTGCATGTGTTGCAACGCAGCAACCGAGAACCGAAAGAATGAGCCCACAAAAAAGGATTGATTGTTGGAGTGAAATGTTTCTGCACTGTTCCTGTTTTTCTGTCCACTCTAAAGTAATCTTTGTCTTTGTGTGTTGGGGACTGAAGTAGAAGAATGTAGTTACCACCATGTGAACAGTCACAAATCGATAAACAGGATGTTTTGCACTACTTCCTGTCCACCCAGAGCTTTGTTCCCCTCCTCGCATTCAGAAGATGCTGGCCTGGCCGTGACTCTTGCCGCCTCGTGGAGGTTATTAGCAGATGATAGAGAGTGTTTGGCTTCATTAGAGGTCTGGCGGATGGGCAGTGTGCTTGTGTCTGGGTCATTATCAGCAAAGAGAATAGCAGAAGGTCGTTGTGTCTGTGCTCCGGCCCCCTCAGCCCTCCTGCTGTATAGAAATGCTCTTATTGACATTCCTGAAGTCTTAATAAACAAGAGGACACATAGTTTCCTGACTCTTATAGGGTTGCTTTGTTGGTAAGTTTCTTGGCCTTTAATGTGCCGAGGAGTTTGCGGAGGCTCAGAAACATTGTTAATGTCGTTGCATCTGTTTTGTTTTTTTTTATTATTCCGATCGAACAGATTCGAAAAGGAATGAAACATTCTCAGACAGCTTGTCCGTAAAGGACTTTTATTCAGCTCATTAATAAAGTTGTTGTGAGACATCCTCGGTTTCCGTCTCCATTCGCTGCCGCGTTCGCTGCGAGTCTAAACAAAGGAAAAGGCAATGAATGATTGAATCATTAAATGTTCATGTATTTAATATGTAGTGCAACAACTCTTCCATTCGTTGAACAGCGTGTTTGTATCTGATGAACGTGGTGAAATGTTCACTGTTGAAGTTCACCAAGTCGTATTTGAACTGGTGCAGAAAAGTCTCCCAGCGTTGCCTCACCTCCTCTGTAGATGGAACCAGTTGATGCTTGTGGTTGTTGACCTTGATGCAGGTTCCCGAAGGCACTTTGCTGTGTGGAGACTCTGGTCCTCTTCATCTGCTGCAGGAAGCTGCGACATGCCTTCTGTGTCATGTTCTCATCTGGGGATATGATGGATGATGAGATTAACATGGTATATTTGTTGTCAGACTAAAGACAATGCTCCTACCATAACAACATCTCTACTTCTAAAGACAAAAGAACGCTCAAAGCATTCACACAAAAACAGGATATTTATGATGGAAATCAAGAAAATTAAAAAGACTGTGGACATAAAATTAATCTGTCTTTTAGAAGATTAATCCAACTGTTTCTGAGTAAATAAAGTAGAGCTACAGCATGAAGATCTTAGAATAACAAGACACAATAGACGTATAAATTACAATAATCGGTTAATGTTTAATTCTATGGAATTAGATTGAAGGTTTTTTTTAGACCCTGAAACTAGAAGATTTTACTTTAATTCCACCTCTTAAGCATGTCAGCAAATATACACAAACCCCAACAGGTAAGTATTATATATGTACATATTAACACTCACCTGTCGCCACGTCATCTGGGAGATGAAGCTGTTCCAGGTCCCCAGGAGGTCCATCGTTCCTGTGACCTGAAGTCAACAGATGACCTGAAGTGAGTCTATATTGAATATACACTAGGGGTCAAAGGTCAGAGGTCACCTGGTTTTAGGCTCTTTAAAACTGACAACTTTTATTGTGTTCACACAGAATTTTGCACACTTGGGATTCTCTCAATCACTTTTAATCAGACATTGGAAATGGTTTTCATTGATCACTAACATGTTCCATAGTTGAGCACATCTGGACTCAGAATGATCATAGAGCATTGAAGATCAATTTCATGAAGCTGTTAGGATGGAGTTCAATGCTGACGGGAGCAGCTGACCCAGAACTGTTCAACAGTAGTGCAGATATCTCTGAAACACCTTCTTTATCGATTCTCTTGTTTCTTTAGTCAATTTTAAAAGCTAGAAATCAAATAAACTAACAGTGATGCCACTTGTTTTTCAGAACTGCAGATTATTTGTCCCAGTAGGTGTAATTAGTGTGTGAAGACTTGTTTTGATTGAAAATAGATACCAAGGTCTTCTTCCACCACCAGGAGGTGTGATGGATGTGATTCTGTGAGTATTATCTTCTGTAATATATACAACACATCTGGATAGAAAATGTAAATAATATTATTATTGTTTGTAAAATAAAATACAGACAATAATAATGTAATCTGATTATTCATTAAATATCCAAAGAGAACAGAATAATGCAGGCGCTGTTTTTTTTATCACAAATGTACAGCGGATGGTTTTATACATGCAGAGGTCTGAGGATGAGGAGGATGAGGAGGATGAGGAGGGCGGTGCTGCAGTGATTTAGGGCTCCTGCTAGGTCAGATGATAAACAGGCCCCATGGAGCCTGTAAGGGAGGCGAGGACACACAGCACAAACACACAGGAGTGAACCCCCCC
>CAAKHC010014176.1:0-10428 GCA_901007825.1 Macroramphosus scolopax | reverse complement strand
GGTTTGCATAATGTTTAATCCAGCGATGGACATGATAATTCTGAGCTCTGAATTCAGAATTTTTGGAGGAATTATTGAGACAGTTGGACACGAGCATCAGAACCTACTCAAAGAAGAACCTACTGAGGTAACATTACTTATCTCTGAGTGCAGTTCAAAACTAACCAGTTGATACGAAATAAACTCTGGACTTTCCAAGATATCTGTTTGAAAGTGTGCGTTTCCTGTATAAGAAGTAGATAATAGACCCAGTCTCCTCATGCCAGCCAAGAATCTGGAGTTCAAGCGGTGGATTTATATCACCATCATGTGGCTGAACTGTGTACATCCACTGAGGAAGACCAAGACAGTCGTTACAGTTGAGAGGGAGAAGTTAGGATGATCAGATGGTGTTTTTGATGAGAATGACGCCTTTATTATATTCAAATAATCACCAAGTACAACAATGATCACACGTCTGCGTACACGGAGTAAGAGGATGGACAAGACAACTCTCATGGACATTGTGAACTAAATTCACAAATAGAACAAAGTTGTACTAAACCAACGTTTAGTACCAGATCCTCTGGACGTGCATGGAAATATAAGAGACAGTGTACACGAGTATTTAACAGAAAGTTAGGGACAAAACAATGTAATGGTCTGATTTAAATCACTGAGGCTGCTGGTATTCAATAGGTTGTATTCTATATATAATATACTTCATTATGTCACTTACTGAAATCTGTGTTTAAATTTAGTTTTTTTTATATATATAAGATATGTAGAGATTGTTTTTTAACATTTGAACCATAAAAAGCAAACATTGACAGATAAGAGAAAACAGCTGTTATCACTGCCTGGAAGTCATGACCATATAAAGGAAGTACAGAAACATAGCAGGATACCTCGTGATCAGATTTCTTTCTTAAATCAAGAGATTGTGTTTGAATTGTTGAACTGAAATCACTTCTACATTGGTATCGTCGTCTATAAAGCACAATCACCAATTGAATTGATTGATCCAAATAACAGTACGTAGCTGCTCCTCATTGGATTGAGTCTGGAGGCTGAAGAGAGGCAGGCCGGACGAAACCATTCGGCCCGCCCGGACCGGCCTCCGACGGGGACACAGGTTCAGATTAACGAGCACTGTCATGGAGCACGGCTCGGATTTCAAAGAGGATTATGGGTGTGTATGTGAATTAGACGGTTAGATTACGAATCTGGGTAATTTAGGATGGGATTAGCCTCCTAACCACAAGGTCAGCAGCCCTGAACCCCCCCCGCATCATTTGGAGTTAACAGCCAAACAGCAGCCAGAATGCGGAGATGGTTTTGGTGAAGATGGACACCTGCGAAAATACACAAGTACAAACAATAATGAGGATCCGGTTTCATTTAAGACTCATTTAGTCATTTTCGTGCTTTCCTTCTTTTTTTTTTATAGCGACCATGATTTTTCTGCGGAGGCTTGTGAAGCTCCTGGTGCTGCTGATCCACAGCGGTTGTTGGTGGGGGGTCGCGCCGAGCCCCACCGACGAGGGAGCACTGCGGGCCGGTCACGGGGAGCACGGAGAACCGGGCCACCAGGAACCGCACAAAGACTCCTACAGCACCTTCGCCTCCGAGTTCCTGGAGTCCAGATATCTGTCTGATGACGGTGAGGGGTCATTTTTAGGTTATTGTTCACAGCTCGTGTTCAAACTGCACATTAATCACACACGACAATAAACTGCAGAAACCGAATGGGCGCTAATATTGTCTCACATCCAACCAGAGCAGGTTCGTTCAGCACCCAGGTCAGCTCCACACACACACACACACACACACACACACACACACGCACACACACACACACACGCACACGCACACGCACACACACACACACACACACACGGCAGATGGCCTCCCAATCAGCCCCTGACTGTCTGTTTTTTTAAACATGTTTGGTTTCTGTGTGTACCAAAGTGCTTATTGTGCATTTTTGCAGGTTATCCGTTTCCCACCGCCCCACCAGTGGATCCCTTTGCAAGGATAAAAGTCATCGACTGTGGAGTCACCAAAGGATGCATAAGGTTAGAGGAGATACCTGGAGATACAGCTGGCTGCCCTCCAGGTTCATTAATCCCTGAGGCTGTGGCCTCACTTCAGAAGGCGGAGCTGGTCTCGTCTTTACGCTCTGAAATCTTATAAGGAATTTTAATTTATTGTGTTATTATATTAATATTCTTGATATCATGAACTACTTGGTTCAATGTGTTGATGAAGGACACGTGGTAGTCGCCAACAGCAAAACTCTGCTGAAGTGAATCATGTTACTTGAGACGGGCATGTGGGGTTTGTATTTGTGTGTACCAGGTACGGGAAGCCAGGATGTGACGCAGAGACGTGCGACTACTTTCTGAGTTATCGCCGCATTGGGACGGATGTGGAGTACGAGATGAGTGCAGACACTGATGGCTGGGTGGCCGTCGGTTTCTCCTCTGACAAGAAGATGGTGAGCAACAACCTCAAGGCTGATATTAAACTGTGTTAATTTACTTTGGGACAATACAACACATCCTGTGAATATGTTTGTGCTTTACCTTTTTACGTAACCCAATCATAGTTTAATTGGATGTGAAGCCCATAATCCAACACATGGACGTGTTTAAAATGACGCTAACATTTATGGTCATTTGAATATGGAAACAAATGATCCATGACTTGAAATTAACATTTATTCCAAAATAATTGCAGTAATTGTAAAATTTGAAATATCGGGATTAGTTTGTGGTCTAATAAATCACTATAATCACAGTACAAATATAATAAAAATGTAACATGATCAAATAAAAAACCTTAGCTTCAACTATAGTTATTATATTTGTGTCTCTGTCGCCATAAAAAAACTAACTTTCAAAGGCAGCAGAATCAAGACTCTCCCTCTGCTCTTACATCATTTGACACACAGTCAAACTTTGTTATGAGTCAGTCTTTAATTAACATAATTTCCTGATATATTCTGTTAAAATAGTAAACACTATAAATGATGAGTGACGTTTCATATTGCTTCTGAACCTACTTTTCAGCTGAAACTTCAGAAGGATCATTCAACCTTTAGTCACAGTCCCGTTTGGACTGTCACTTTTATTTCTTACTTTATGTCATTTCCGTTTTTGGACTTTTGGGTTTAAGAATTAAACACGTTTTTATAATATGTCATCCTCCTAGTGCATGTGTGAGTCCCCTGTTTCTTATCCGTTAATCGGTCTGCTCTACCCGGTTCCTTTAACTTCTCCCTGTCCAACATGTGCAAGTAACAAGCTGTTATCACTTAACTCCTAGATAATTTTTTTCTATACGCATTATATCACAATGTCTTTTCTTGGGTTTGTTAAGAAACCAAAACAAACCTCTAACCTTTGTCCCACGCCAACACAATGTTGACGTAGTGAAGAGTTGAACATATGTCTCTTGTCTCATGTAATTAGGTGAACATTTAACAGACAACACAAACTGTCGTAGCATCTTGTCTGTCAAAGTTACTGTAGTTTGGTCAAACTGGGGAATGTATCAGGACCTTCATTCAACAGATGATACAATGCTGTTTTGGGACACTGCTCTTTATTTCCTGTTCTCTATTATTATCTCAGGGAGGTGATGATGTCATGGGCTGCGTCCATGACGACAATGGACGTGTGCGGATTCATCACTTCTACAATGTTGGCCAGTGGGCCAAAGAGATCAAGAGGAACCCAGCTAGAGACGAGGAGGGCATTTTTGAGAACAACCGTGTGACCTGCCGTTTCAAGCGGCCGCTGTACGTGCCCAGAGAGGAAACACTTGTGGACTTACACCTGTCATGGTATTACCTGTTTGCATGGGGACCTGCCATACAAGGTGATTAACCAGGTGTCAGCATCAAGTCAGACATCTTTGTGTTTATTGTCTTTCATCACATCTTGTATCATCTTACTTTTCTCAACAGGTTCCATAACAAGGCATGACATCGACAGTCCACCAGTCAGCGACCGCATGATAAGCATCTATAAGTATGAGGACATTTTCATGCCTTCCACTGCCTACCAGACCTTCAACTCTCCACTATGCTTACTGCTGATAGTGGCCCTCACCTTCTACTTACTAATGGGAACGCCGTAAATAAGCACAGGGCAGGAAAGGGAAGAAAGAGAGATGTAGCAGCAATAAAACAAAATGCCATTTTTGTGCACTTTGTGCAGAGACATTGCATTAGATATATTAAACAAGATAGACAGAATATATTCATGAATCTGAAACTTAAACTCAATATATGTAGTGGTGACAAGACTGGTGTCTGTAAAAAACAATAGGTCTGATAAATGTATTAGGGTTTAAAATAAGCCAGTTATTTTCATTATTTACAATATTTCTCACAGACAATTCAAAATATGAGGCAAACGAAGGCATCCTGCAATCTTCGATATACTGCATGAACTCGGAGAAGTGTTGAGAAGAGAAAAGGACCTGAAAATGCAGAACATCCACTGTGGACTGGTTATGAGAAGACCAAAAAGGTTTTCTGAGGACAAAAACAAACCGAACACCCTCTCGCTGTCCGTTTACTTTGTCATGTATATGAATTCACAGTTCTTAATTTGTCATTTACATTTCCACGGTTCTTGGAACAGTCCACAGTATTAATTTACTATGTGAAAATTTATATATTGACATTAATTGTGCTCAGCATACTTATTGATTTTATTTTTATTTTTTCATTTCTAAGCCTGTATGACTTTAGTTTTCTTTTTCAGTGCTGTGGCACTATGTCAGTGTATCCCAAAGAGTGACAACTACATGAGTTATATTGCAATAACATATAGAAAAGGAACAAACTGTGGATTTTAATCACATACTGCTCGAAGACGGACAATATTTCCACTGGTTCTAATTGTAGCTTTTTTGATTTGTATTAAAAATACCTGGATATGTTAAGATGCCTCTCACATTAAAATGCATTCTAAAATGCCTCTGTATATGATCAATGAATCCTTTAAGAAAATACAGTACTTATAATAAAATACACTATGTAGGAAATTCCCATCTTACTCTATATTAATAGAAAATTAATATAATTGAAAAGGTATACAATATTCCAAACAATCCCAATAACTTCAAATAAATGAACTGATAGCAATGTATAACATATGATAAGAAAATAAATAAATAAATAGTCCTACCACTAAAACACCGGAAGCGTTTGTTTTCTCATTAACACTACATTACCCAGGGGGCCCTGGGGCGTTACGTTTGTGTTACGTCTTGTGTTTTCCCTGCTCACGCGGCGCATTCACAAGGAAACCAGACAGAACGGCAGGAGCGGGACGATGGCAGACGAGGAGGACTCGGCGACGCAGCCTGCTGCTGTTTCGCCCCCAGAGAGCCCTCACACTGAGCGGCCACACTTTGTTTCTTTCACCGAGAGCGTACAGCCGGCTGTGGGGATGATGAGCCAGCTGTTAACCCAGCCGTCCTCCCTGAAGTTCGACAAAAACATCAAACAGGCCTTCTACAACACCGGTGCGATGATCTTTGTGGCCAGCTGCTGCGGGACTGCGGTCCTGGTGTACTTCATCCTGGAGGCCTTCCTACGCCCACTACTCTGGGCAGTGCTTTGCGGCACCTTCCTCCACCCTTTCAAGCACTCCTTGGCTCGGCTTGGTCGCTCGTGGCTAGGCGGCCTGCAGGAGACCGGGACGCCCATACTGGTGGGGACCCTGCTGGTTCCGGTGTGGTGTTTGAACTACGGGGTGGAAACGATGGGCAGGGTGGTGTGGGAGAAGCTCACGCTACTGGTGTTGATCGGGGCGGGGGCGCCGCTTTTTTACCTCCTCCACCTGTCCTGGAGTGTCATCGGCATGCAGGTGATTCTCGGGCAAGTCAGCGGCATCATCGGGGCCGTGCTGGATTACTTCCACGCTGTGTGGGTGAGTGAATGGATCATGTCAACTGAGCGGCTTCACCCTCCCCTCTGTCTGGATGCTGGTGGGGGCGAGTGGGTCACAGTAAACAGTCTGCTTCTCAGAGTGGACTACATGGTGCATTGATATAAAGTTGAGACATATAGTCAGATACACCTCGACTACAGACATTCAAATTCGACCTAACTGTCAGTTCCTTAAATCCATTAACTGGATTGTACAAGAGCCGGAAGTTAACGGTAACTTTTACAAACGCTATTGAGCTAACACTTAGCGCCTAGCATAACACAGCATAGCACTCGTTTTCATACATGATGAAGAAGAATAAAGACATTCATTAGCCAAAGCTGAACTAAAACCATTGGTAGTAGAACATTAGTTAATGGATCATAATATGACCATGATACGATTCCATAAACATTCATCAATAACTGGCAATAACAAGTGTTACACACTAAAGAGCTGTATCTCCTTTAGCATCCTTGATAATGGTAATCCCATGAATGTCAGTGAATGTTGTGTAAAACATGTCCTCACTTGTTTGTCATGTGATCTAATTTCATGCAGCTCCAGTGTTTGAATGGATTATTATTCCAAAATAATCCAATTCAATTAAACACTCCTCCTCAGACTGTATTTCCCTTCCTCTGAGTTCAGTGGTTCACTGACAGACACGTTTTACATAAATTGGTTGGAGAGATGATTGTGTGCAGTGAAAACCCTCCGTGATGAGCCGTTACTTACAGAGAACAGCTTCAGAGGTCATACAAATGTTTGGTCATCGTTACCGTGCAACAAGTGTCTGATCGTTCTCCTTCACATCTTCTCAGGTGGGCACTGTGGTGGTCGGCTACTTGTTGGCGGTTTGCTTTAAGTGGAGTCCCCACAGCGAGGGCTACCTGAGGGCCATGGCTCTTCCTGTTTGGGCCGTTCTGCTCTTCTTTATCGGTGAGTGGGAGAGGAGGAGATACCTGGGGAACCTGCTGAGACACATCTGTTGGCATTTCATACTTTTATGCAAATTGCTTTTTTCACTGGGACATTTCCTTTCTGATTTCTTGTACATGTGCTTCAGAGAATGAAGCAACAACGGAGGTATCAAACAGCCTTACAGTTAAGAAAGGGCACACGCAGAGACACATTGTAAGATGAGAAAGTCTCAAGTATTTTTAGCACACTTGAGGCATGCTGACAAGAAGTGTTGACCTTCAGGTGCGAAATGGTACTGAGAGCTATCAGGAGCTATCAGGAGCTAACACTTAGCCGAGGAGAAGTGTTTCTATCAGACTGTGTGAAAATCTGAGAAAACCTTCATGTGAAACGTCTGATAGGTCAAACAAAACATTCACAATATAAGTTGTTATCTGTCAATAGGAACAAATCCAAAACTAATTGACATGTGAGGTGAACTTAGTTAGACCACAGTTAAAATGAATAAACTGGATGTGCCCTTGGCGAGAGCGGACCCCCGTCACACCTCTTCGCCAAGCTCCATTAAAAACTGCCTGGTTGTCCAAACAGCAGCCAAAAACCCCTTTTTGTGGGGGTCATTGAATAATTTGGTGCAGCTCAAGTAGATCACTGTCGCTATGTCTCCCCTCCTCAGTGTCTCTGACTGGCTCGTGGAAAGCTCCATTATTTGTGGTTGTGGTCATTCTCCTCATCGTGGGCGCCCAAGAGAAGCCCCCCGTTCCTGGCAGAGGTGAGAATTAAAAGATACACATTCACTGTGTCCACAGCGAGACGCCTCTCATCCTCGTCAGAATGAGTTTCTGTTTGTAATGTAGCATGTTTGTCTTTGTGTGTTGATGTTCTTTCTCTCGTCCTCTCCCCAGGAGAGCTGTCAGGTCAGGTGTTGTCCTTTGCTGCCAACACTATTTACATGGCGATCTCCTGTAGCAACCTTCAGCTGAAAACGGAGCCCAGTGAAAACTCTGCCAAAGGTGAGGAACCTTTATTCCCTTCAGGTCGTTGGATTTCGGGAGTTTCTGTTGCAGGCTGCATGGACGCAGCGTCTCTGGGATCCTGGATTCAGGGTTCTCACAGTTGCTGGACTTAGAGAATGTAAAATTATGCTCAACTCGCTATGAACCATCAAGCAACCAGACTGTGAAAATTAATTTGTATTTTATTAGAAAATGTTTTTGAAAATGTGTATTCAACAGAATCTCTAAATGATGAGTAGAGGACCTGCAGCTCCGGTCGTCTCCCTCTTTCTTCATGTTTCTGTCTCTTTCACACGTGTGCGAGCTTCTTTTTCTCTCTGTTCACTCTCGTCTCCTTTAAGATGGCGTCGAGACTGTGGACCCTGGCCACATTCCTGCCACTCCCGGGTTCCCTCGGGGCTCTCGCTCATTACCAGCTGGCCTCTTTCAGAAAAAGAAGAGCTCCCGCAGAGCCAGTGATATCTACTTTATTCTGCTTGTCTGGGCCATCGTCCTGGTTCAGATCTGGTTCAACCTCTGGATCCTTCAACTACTGCTTATCCCCTTCGCCGGTAATACAAGAACACACGTGAATTCAGGTCCCCTGTCACATGCCAAGATCTCCTGCACTCATGCCAATGTTGCAATGATACTGTAGTTTGGGTGCTGAAGAAGCTGGTCGTCCACTTCGGCCTGAGGAGTTTTGCTGTGCGGACGCTCTCCTCGTGGTGGGCGGTGGTGCAGAAGTTTGGGCGCGAGCGAGAGGAGGCGCTGCTGCCGGGACCAATCAAAGGCCTCGCTCAGTTCCTGCTGCGAATTGACACCAAGGTAACGGCTGATTCCTTCCATCTTTGTATACAACATTCTTGTTTGTACCCTCCCCATGAAGACCCTCTATATGGGGCTATACGTGCAAGTCTGGTTGAATTCCAAGGGGTCATTCAGGATTCTTTAAACTGTTATTCTACAATATGTTTGCTTGTGATCACATACGAGGCCCAAACCGAGCCTGCAGCTCGGACACGTTCTCCACCATCACGTCAGATCAGGTTCAGATGGTGTGCTCGGTCCTTCTGTTGTCTTCTGCAGACGGACGTCTCACTTTGCATTCAAGAGCTGGAATTAATTCCTCAATGATTCATTTGTTTGAAATGTCAGTCGTAGTTTCTCAGAGCAGCTCAGAAGTTTACATGGCAATTATATAAAGCAGAAAATCCGAAATCATTAAGCGATTATTGTAAAAGCTGCAAATCCTTTTTTGATGATTGATTAATGGCTGCAGTTGTAAACATTCCTGTTGTACAAGAAAAGAGAGTTTGCTGCATATTTCCACGAAGATGAAAACACATAATTGATTCTAACTCATAATTGGTCCGAAGCGCCGTTAACAGCCTCAAAATGACATCACAGACTTTAACCCGGCTACGTATCAGCTCAGCTGATAGATCCACTGGCTGATTCCACAGGCTTACTCCATCTTTATTTTTAGTTATTACAGCCTTGTTCACTCCTTAAATTTAGTGTGTGTTTGTCTTTTACACTGAATGTGCTTGAAGTTCTTCACATGTTCACGACCCTCAAAGGTTTTGAAAACATCCGTTGTAAGTACCATGCGGTCCAGACCTGCGCTTTCTTTTGATTTAGTCATTGTATCAGCATCTTTCTGCCCGTCACTCGACCAGTCAACCCCGCAGCTTCTGTTCTTCAGGCTGTTCAGCTGTTTGAAGTTGTCGACCTGCGAGCTGCAGATCAAACACACACTCAGGAACTCACACCTGTGATGATGTTGTGGCATTGGACCTCTTTCCTGCAGAGTTTCCTCCAAAAGCTTCTCGACACTGGAGGGAATTGTCCTCACTCAGTGCGTTTCCATGGGCAGCTTACCCGATAACGCAATTACCTCCTACCACCCGCTGTGACCCCCTGCTGTGGCTTATCCGAAAGTACATGTCGGAGAAAACATTGCCGAAGCATTGCTAACTCCGATACGCTATGTGGCGCTAACGAGTCTTTTGGCTGCGGTGAGAGTAGAAGAAGAGCGCCGACCGCGTTCGATTATAGTCTTTAATATAGTATTTCTTCAAGCTTTAACCACAGATTCATGACAGGTGGTAAGCCATGGTGTCGTTTGACGTCGTCCTGGAACAACGCCTCCTTTTATTGCGTCGCTCGTGCTGTCTTCGTCTCCTTCCACGTCCGGGTGAAAATCGCCGGCGGAAATTGTCGCGCATGCGCAGACTGCGTTTCTCGTTACCAGTTTACATGATGTTAGCATCGAGCAACCATCGAGTAACTACCGAGTTACCCAGGTGCGCTTATCCGGTAACGAGAAACCCGATGCTTGTCCGATGCTGACTAGATGTAACTGATATGCCCCTGTTTACATGAATTTGCATAACCCAGATCTTGTCTTGTAGTTGTCTTGTACGATGCTAATTGCTGCATGTAACCGCACTGAGTTTTGCACTTTCTCTGAAGGGAAGACCTCCTCTTTTAAAGGTTGTGATGGTCTGTGTTCCCTGGTTCATGGCCCTCATGATGCAGTACGACTTCCTGCAGAGAAATGTTTTACCTCAGAG
>CAAKHC010014175.1:16229-27721 GCA_901007825.1 Macroramphosus scolopax | reverse complement strand
AAAAGAAAGAAAAAAAGGGGGGGGGGGGGGGGGGGGGGGGGTACAGGATAAGGAAACAAGTAGAGCAGATTTTAAGGCCACTGTGTAAAAGTGTGTCTTCCGACCATATTTGCCTCCCGTCAAGCATATTTTAAGTAAATGCAACCGTGTAGAAGAAGCATGATGGAGGCATTGATGGAGGCAGGCAGCCCTGCTGAGCTGCTAACTCCCCTCCACAATCCAACACCACCACGCTAACCGCTCGCGCTCTGCTTTCACATCGGGAGGCCGGACGGCCCTCAGCTGCTAACGGAGACACTTTTAGTGGCAGTTAGCGGCGGGCGTGTGTTTCCGGAAGCATCTAAGAAGCAAATCTGTTCCATAAAAATGCAAATTGAGTCCGCTTGTGACAAAATGTCGTGTCGCCGGGCAGAAAGGTAGATAAGTTTACGATAGCATCCGGTTGATTTTCAAAATAAAAGACCCAGCGGACTCTTGATCGCGTATCGCGATGTGACCACGAAATACACGAAGAACAATCAACTATAAGTTCTGAATTACCTCACTTCTGAAAGAAGTTCCTCTTCCATTGATTAGAATAATCGATTAGGGTGCCCCTCTTTAATTTATATGCCGTTAACGATCCTCGAGTCTCCCGACATCCAAGCGTCGGCTAACTACCCGACCTGTCATGTTTCGTTCCCGCTCACCTCTCACATGCCACTCACGTCCATCCATCACTCCATCGTGTGATAAACGACCGGGCCGATCGATTGATCACTCTCAAGTCATCTCAGCGGGAGCTCAAGGTTAACTTCGCCTGTCACTTAATAGTTTGATTGATACGGAATAAATTAAAAGTTGCACGTCGCCCCGTGAGGATGCCGCGAGCGCCGGTCGTGGTCGGATCCACGTCCAGATACTGAGGCCGCAAATGAAAATACTGTTTGAGAAACATAATTTTATGCAACACCAGCTGCTGATTCTCTAATGAATGCAATCATTTGCACAACCAAATGAATTGGACAGAAACACTGGTGGGCATCACAAATTATTTGCCTTTCTTCGCAGCTCCCTCCTCCTCCTCTGAGGAGAAGCATCCTGTCTCCGGGCTGGTCTCTCCCGACAGTAAGGTAAAGATCACTTTCACTGCGATTAGTTTCATTTGCGCTGTTCTCCTTCGCGTGGTAAATCGTCGCGGCGAACGGGGGCGGAAAATACGCTCGCTTGGCGGAAGCTAATTTTCCACTCGAGGAACCTGTCTGCAAAATAATAATCTACGGTTTGTTATGTGAAAATGATGATCTCCCCTCGTCCCTGCGGGGAGCCGGGCGGCGGCGCGGCACCGGGGAGAGGGAAGGCCTTCACGCCGTAACCACACTCATTCCCACAAATGGCTTGTTAGCCAGAACTGCTGTCACCGTGCGAGCAGGCCGGCTGACGCTGCAGAATCTGTCCCGATGTGGCAGGCGGATGTTAAAGAGGAGAACTTATCGTGGCCTAAATTTGCAATTCAGCAACAAGAGCGCACACCGATTTTATCGTCAGGTGGTTACGGACACACACGAGTTAGTTCACTATTAACGGTATGTAGATACTTGGTGAAGGGTAAACGCAGACATGTTTAGTCTTTGTCGGCACGCAACAATCGTCTGCGTCCGAATCGGATTACGGCTAAATTGTGAGTGTGTTCTAAATCCATTGGGAAGGTCAGAACAAGAGCTTCCTAAAAACAAGATGTGCATCTTCAGAGCGGATCTGTGAGTCATGAAGCTCCTTCCACCGCTCAGTGTCCGGCTGTGAGTCGGTGTCTTACCGGTGAAAAAAAGGTCATTCTTACCTGAGGAGTCATGCGAGTGGCCTTTAGAGGGGCTTCGATGTGCACTTACGAGGGAGGTAAGTAGATGAAAAGGTTCCTTGTTTCCATCTCCGGACGTTTGGCGTGAGATTCAAAGGACTTTTCACACGTGAAGTCGTGGGTTTGAATCCCACCGGAGCCTTTTGGTTCTTCTTTAATGAAGCTAACTTGTAATAATTAGTGTCCTCCAACAATGACATGCCCCCCCCCCCACCCTCCCCCCTCCTGCCAGATGGAGGGATTGATTTAATTAATACCAACATGAATGCTTGGATGTGAGGTATACGCTTCCATGTTTGACTGCTCCCATTTCTTTCCTTCCTTATTAGCCGGGGCATCTCGCTATTCATCAGGCCGCGTATTACCCAGCATATAATTTTTCCTCATTTAGCATCGAGTCCGTGAGTGGCTCCCGTCTGCTGGAAATTAATCATTTGAGCTGACTTAATGTGGAGCTATTGAATCAGACAAAAGAGGAGTTTTTTTTCGCACTCCGCTCGTTTTTTGACACTTGATACGAGTCCATAAGTGAATTACCAAAAAACAGAGAGGAGAAAACATTGTTATTAAATCTGATTATCCATCTGAGGATTTAATTACATCATATTAGTGTCGGGGTTTTTTTTTTCTGGAAGTATTGACAAGCTATTTAAAAAAAACACATTGACTTCTCTCCGTTTGATTTCTACCTGCCAATGTTTAGTTGTCTTTAAAGCGGGTTGGGGGGGTCGTGGCCTTTCTTAAACCCTCCTGGCTAATAGCTCTGCCCTCATAAACACCCTCACAATCACACACATTCACTGAGTGCCTGGTTTTCATGGGAGCAGGGGCCAACTTTATCATTTCCCTGTTCAATAATCCATCAACATTTACATTCCATTAATCATCCTGCTGTCTGAGCCGGAGAGGCGCTGCAGGAAGGGCCCCCCCCCTGGGCGATGCCTCCCTCATTAGCCGCGGCGCACGCTCACACGCAAACGCACTCAGAAACGGATACTCACGTGACTTACAGCTCGGGACGATATTGACCTCACCACTCGATGGATGCTGCTAAAGTGCACCGAATTATGTGCAACAGTGTGTTTGCAAGCAACTGGGGGGGCGTGCACGTGAGAACGCACTCCTTCAACAGAGAGGGAAGATAATGGATTGTAATGAGGGAATGGACGATGCAAAAGAAAAATAATCACGTGCACGGCGCTCGCAGGGTCACCTGGGCCACGCGTGTGCACACGGATACAACATGCACACAGGCCTGCCTGTTGCACAGCAGTAGGGGGTGCTAGAGAGCTGGTGCCTCGTAGTGCAACACCTACTGGGGTTTGAGCACTGGAGCACCCAACAGACTGCTCACACACACTCACACACACACACACACAACGCAGCAGATTAACATCCCTAATCTCCGATGCATCAGTCCACCGACTAAGATTTTCTGTACGTGCGGAACTCAAAACAAACAGAACAGTAGAACTTTGTGCTCGGTGGAATAAGAAGACGGATCATGAATACACGACTTCTCCCAGCCGCCACAGACTCCCCCAGTGTTGACGGCCGCGTGCGGTGAGTCACTCAGCACGCAAAGTGTTCGCCTGTGATCTCCATAGGGATCCCAGTCGCTTTCAAACCCCCCAGAAACCCGCTGGAAGACGTCTGTTGTTCGCTGCAGCTTTAATCTTCTTTGTGTGAATGTCTTTCTTTTCTTTTTGACTTCATGGACACGGATAGATAGAAGCCACCATTCTTCTGTTGGGCTTTAACTTTAGAATACTGGAAACTTCCAGAAGAAAAAGCAGACGGCAGCAGGACTCTAATGGAACTTATGTTCTGTTTGACATTCGTCACTTCGGTCGTGATTGTTTCTTTCAAACAATAAAACGTCTCTCGCTTTTTTTCCATCTCGTCAGCAAAGACACTTTTTGAATAAAAGAAAGTAAGCATTTCTACGGAAATTACACTTCTGCTGCAAAAAAAAAACAATGTATGCAAAGCATGTCGGATGAAATCAAACATGCAGATTAAATATATTTTCTCTGCAGCTGATCGTCTCAGCAGGCTCGTGCATGCTCGTGCTGTAGAAGTCCGTGCATGCCGAAAGTTTCTGTCTGTGTGCATAAATACATTTAAACGGCGGGTCACACCGGCCACGACGCCTGCAGGGAAATTCAAAGTCTACTTATCAGATATATTCCTCACTCGATGAGTAATGACAAAACCTCCCAGTTGGCATATCTACGCTCTTTTTTACATTAAGGTAAAATATGCTAATGTGTGCATGCGGAGTATCACACAGGGGAGATTAAATTCATTACGGTTGCTTTGGAGAGAAGCGCATGTGGACTGCTGAGCGTCAATATGGATGCAAACTAGTCAATATCGGAGGGATCACGCTGCAAGCTCGGCAGGTTCATGGAGCTTTTGTGGCTAAAGCTGCTCGCCTTCATGAGCTGTTTCGGTTGACTCTCACGGCTCTCATCCTCCTACTTGAGAAGTGCTTGTATATGTCATTTGTAAGGTGCAAAAAATTGCATCATCATACTCACATAAGTCGTCTGATTACATCTCGTCTGTGCACATAACCTCCACGGAAGCTGTCGGTCGCACATCGTTTGGACTGCGATCACTGACAATCAGGGGCGGAGCCAAAGATTGAAGATGGACAGTCACATTATCACAAGGTAATGAGGTGTGTGGAGCACTTCGTACAAGGTTCTTCCTCCTTTCACTCCTCTGCTATTGAAGAGGCAAAAGGCTGAGACAGCTGCTTCAAGTTGCAATGCATGCTGGGAGGATTTTGACCACTTGATTTGATAGTAGTTGAATTGGAAACAGGAGGGATGTTAGAACAACCTGTATGACACCGATACAAAGATGCTAGCTGTCGCTGACATGGTTAAAAACAACAACAACCGTGTTCTAAGTAGTCTAATTATTCCGTTAGTGGTTAAACATTATTCAGAATATTCTAATTTGTCAGTTTTTCATTAGATAAAAAAGCGGCGCCCAAAAAACCAGCACACATGTGCAAACTTAATTAAACCACTTGCGTGTTTGCACGCCACAATAGGAACGAGTAATTAATTTCTTTGTGTGCAATTCATCTTCCGAAGGCGAAACGAAGTTTAGCAAATGTGTCACAAAATCAGCTTAATTATATTTCTGCTGGAAGTTGGGAATTTAAAACTTCTTCTTCTTCTTATAAGTGACACGTTTTCATATTCGAGGAATGATAATAAAAAAATAGAACGTGTTGTGTCTTTAACACTTATTGAATCAATTTGTGAGCCATTTTTTTTTTTTCTCCACAAGCTGGTGAGAAATTGAAGGAGTGACGAGTGAAGGTCGACCCACTCAGAAGAAGAAGAAGAAGCAACACACACACACACTCACAAACTCACACACACTCGACGTGCGACGCCGGAGACAGCAGGGACTCCGCTGTCACTCCGGAACATTCATCAGATATATTTTTCGTGTTCACACTCCACTCTCACACCACCGCTATCCTCGTTCCGTTCCCCGAATCGTAACGATCGAGTTCCCCGACGTCGGACCAAAAGCCAAATTTAAATCATCTTGCTGCAATATCTCCAAGCTTGTGGAACCAAAAGTTTAATGCATCGGCAATGCAATCGACCGAGAAGTTGTTTAATCGTCTTTACAGGGCGAAGACGGGACAAAGCTAAGACGGACTTCCTGCAGCAGGAGACCGATGTTAGATGTCGTGAATAGAAGATCGGAAGTGCGAAGACGCCCTGAATCGTACTGCGAGTAAAAGAAGAGACCGCTGTCTGATTTCTGTTTGCCTAACAGCCGAGCTGTAACCATGGCGATGTCGAATCAGGAACGTCCTTTTAAGAAAGGCATTACCATTTAGATTCGAATCATCATTAATCTAATCATCTCCACCGTCAGCAGACTGTCACCGTGGAAGCCGTCCACGCTCCCTCCATCACCTTCCTTCCCTTCGTTATTAAAAGGCGAATTAGAGGAAGAAACACCGCACACCCGCCCACCTCCGCCGGTCCTTCTTCTCCGCCTCTCGGAAAGCTTTCTACTCTCTCCGGTAATCACGCCGCACACCTCTCATTTCAACACCGGGCCTGAGTGCGCTGAGTGAACTTTTCTTCACAATCTGTTGCTTGTAATGAAAACGTATTCTCCCGCTCCCCGTCCCTGAAAGGAGGCCCCATTAGAAGAACCCGGCCTCATTGATTGAAATGCTTTTAAACTCGCGCTCGTCCATTAATGCAGGGTGGGAGGCTTTTTCTCCAGCAGCGTAAGACGGTCGGACCCTCCCAGTTCAATGAGAGGAGCAGAGCCGCCAAATAAACTCCAGCTGCAACCAAACGAACTCAAAGGTCTGCTGATACCAACTAGTGATGCAAACATGTTTTTGTCAATGAAGTCCTCAATGATGCATCCTGGAACAAGGACGCCGCAGCTGCAGCACCGACCTGCTAATGAAACAAATGCATCCTATAATATCCCCTCCTGTGTGATGATGCTCCCTTAGTGACCTCCTGGTCAGATACTAAGCTGCATGCATGACGGCCTGTCTGATAATAGGCTCAGGTGGCTCTGATGTAGGAGGAGAAATTGATTGACCAGGCTTAGCAACGCCGTTAACAACCCTGCTCTTACATCTCGCCGGAAGCTTGTCCATCTTGCGTCCGATGCAACACCCTCCCCGTGCAAGAGGAAAACACAACATGTACAGCGAAAGCAAACCTAGATGTCATCTTTCCTGCTCCCGATGGACTTTGCATCCGTATTCCTCTCAGCCTCCCTTCCCGGAGGTTATCGTACTGTAGCTGTGGAGGGGGAAGAGCTTTGATCTGACTCCTCAAATTCAATTAAGGCCCAATCAGACCCCCCTTTAGATTGACCCGGTCCAAGTGGTCCTGCCTCATTTGGAGAGTAGAAGACGCGGTAATATGCTCGGCGAGAGAGGAGTCTAGGGGGTCTTGAGGGTGGTGTTGGAGATGATTATCTAATCGAAGGGTAAGGAGGGCAGATAAATGACAGCGAGGAAGAGGAGAGGAAGAAAAGAGGGAATGACGACGACGACTTGCCGCCCTGCTGTTTTTTAAAACACACGCCGTGTCTCAATCCACATTCCTGAACTGCTGATGCAGCCGGCAGGTTGCCTCGGATCAGAGGGTGTTTTATTTGTTTCTTTGATCTGATCTGATCTGAGATGTGTGGGAGCCGAGATCCAGCTCAGCCTTCTTGGTTTAATTTCCCTGAGTGGGGATAGAGAATAAAGTGTTCGTTTTACTCCACAGGTCGCTGCAGGATGCAGACGAATCAATCCTGCCGGTGGTGTGCCGACACCGGGATGTCTTCGACCCCCCCAGATATCACATAGTAGAAAATACAACCTTGAAATAGATTCTGGTTAATCACTCCTGCTCCTACAGATACTTTACAAGTTGTCCCTTCATAATAAAACGTATAAAATTCAATGTTTTGCTTCAGGACTTTCTGACAGGAAGCTGTTTTGTGGACGTCAACTCGACTGGTTACCGATGAATTATTCAAAAAAAAAAAAAAAAGAAATCCAAATATCACCCGATATCATCCCGGCAAACAGAGGCGAGAGATATTCATCCTGTTCATTTGACTCCTGACCTTTAACGCCGGCCCCGTTCCCTCATTCGGCGCCGTCGCGTCAGCGGAAACCAATAAAATGTGACAAACAAAGCTTTGATCAAATAGCAGCCCGGCGGAGGCATCGAGGGAAGGAAGAACTGGAGATGAGGACGTCTCACAGTGGCAAAACTGTGATAGCCTGAAGGTGAGTTAACTGGCTGGAAATCGCCAGAACTGATTTCAGGCAGCGAGCGTGGGTGTGAAGGTGCTGTAGATCTGATCTAAAGGACGCCGCAGCTCTGTGATGTGCCTTTTCTTTTTAAAAACCTAGGTGGTTAGGAGGAACCCTTTTACCTTGGCAGTGCTACGACCGCATTCCACCAGCTGTGATAAACATCGGTCTGGCAGTACGGTCGTGTCTTCGCAGGTTTTTGTCAAACTGTGAAAAACATCTGCCACTTTTCAGATATAAAGGAGCAGACTGCGGATGCCGGACGTTGTGTCTCTACAGATATTGACCATGGGCTACTCACACGAGATGAGGTCACACTGACGGCATGCGGACACCGTAGATACTGAAATGTAACTAAGAATCTCTGTTACTGTACGTCGAACGACCGTTGCTTCGCCTTGTCTCGTAGCGTCGTGAACGCCGAGAGTCTCTACACGCCTCACGGCGGACGGCTCTATCTCGTAAAAAGCTTTGCATTTGACATTTGGCATTTACATTTATCACCAACATGGGTTAATTAAACTTGACCCTCCCCTCCACCATCTCCATTCAACAAAGGTAAATAAAGACACCGTTTTATTCTCTCTGCAGAATGGAAGCGAGAGCGGTGTCAGGGCGGAGGGCTTCGGGGAGAACAGCCGGAACGAAGAGCTTTGACACATGCATACGCTAATGCATTCAAATATACTCCAGTGTCAGGGACCTCTGTTGAACCCCCCAAAAAAAACAGACGATAGAGACATTTACAAGAGGCGAGGAGACGAAGGATTACAGACAGTGTGTGTCGCGGCCGGCGCTGCAGATGAGGGTGTGAACACGTCGATTTTCCAACCATTAAAAAGGTTTCTTTTCACTTCACGTTCAGCTAATTCAAAGCTCAGTTTTCGGGAGGCTTTGCAACAGGAGTCGTGACATTTGCTTATTAAGCACAAAACGTGCGAGCAAACAGTTGCCCAGCTAGCTAACACAGAGATCCGCAATGAAAGTGGCCCCGTGATCGACACCTGTGGGACACCTCTGCATATAATAACTACCTATTCAGATTAAAGAAGGGCATCAGTTTCTGTGGTGTCGGTTAGAGAAGTTGTGGCATCTCAACCGTCACAGGCACACAGTACATCATGTGCCGTGTGCGTTACGCAACCGGTCGCGGCTCACAAAGGCGGCAAAACGAACTCGGCGTCGTTCTTGTCGTTCGCTCGTCGTCCTTTCACTCTCATTTACTCACTTTTTTTTTTTCTATCTTTTTCCTAACAAGCACAAAACATTGTCGCTGGACCGTCACCGACTCGACTCAAACGACTTCTGAAATTGCTTTGTTTCCCCCTCCCGCGCACACACATGTCGCAGATGTTGTTTGGCTGAGGATGGCCGCGTGCCAAAAATCAAGCGTGCCATGCCATTAGCAATCGAGCTGACTGTGTGCGGTTTGGGCTTTCTTCCATTATTCATTTTTTTTTTCGTCGGAGGGCGAAGAGCAATGCAGACAAAGAAGTAACAGCGTTGTGTTGCAGCCGGGCGGAGGGGGGATGAATATGGATGGAGGACGATCGACTCCAGTGATGAGTCATTTTTGGCCTCTGATGTCGGATTTCGGTTCTGACAAAAAGAGCCTTCAGGCTTTTTATAAACTCGTGTCATGTATCTATTTCTGTTTGTATTTTTGGAAATATTCTCGGGGAGAAAAGAATCGCTTTAATTCTGCCTTGGAAAACTATTTAATTGGATATAATTAAGGAGGCAGATTCACTCCGAGAATTAAACGCTGTTTTGGAGGAGGTAACGAGTCTGTTGTCCCTGTTTCCCCACGATGCCGAGAGGTCAACTTGAGATTAACTAATGTGATGTATCCCCGCTGCCACCATGAATTACCGCTCGCATTGTTCTCCCGGTCAACTCGCGAGGGCCGGCGTTGCTTTCAATTACGCCCTCAACTTTTCTCTTTAATTAAACGTACAGGCAGATTAATTACAGGACAACTTGAATGATGAAAAAATTAGAGGTGTCCTGAAACATTGTGTTTGGTGTGAATCTGCCGGCCCCCCCTCCGGGGGCCCTTAAGCTGTCACGCCTGTTGTTCAATAAGCAATCTGGTGGGGAAGCGTACAAACGACGGGAGTCGTGCAGCGGCAGTTTGTTTCTGTTTGCCAGACAGGTTTCGATTCTTTTGAAAGACACGGCCCCTACAAGAAGCAGACACCCAGGGCTGGAGAGCCGGGTAAAAACTAATTACGGCGGTGTTAAAAGGCGAGCTCAATGAGGCAGGGAGAAGACAGCCGGATCCTCAGTGCCTTTTAACTTAAGCTGTGCAGGTCAACAACGGGAGTTAGTGGGGACAAAACACGGCTGTTATACGCTCATTTGGAGGATCTCACAAACAGACGGTATTGACGACGCTGTCGCCGTGCGTGGGAGAGTTTTATTGTCGGAGATTCCAATTGAAGTGTAGAAAGCGACAGATGTCCTCTTGGGTTTTCTATGACCAGTGCATCCAAAGCGAGAAAGCGTGCATGAGGCAGAGGTTCGGGTTGGCGGACGGTCAAGTGATACTATTCAAACCAATGTGGATGATCTGCGATGTAAAGCCGGTACAGAGGTGTTATACATCTCGCTGGGATCGTCTCCGCAATGCTCAGGAGACGGACGCTCCGTCTGATGGACGGATGGACTGTAGCCTCCAATCAGCAAGTCACCGCTCGACCGCTCATGCTATTGACAGTTGTCGATAAAGATTCATTTGCAAAGCTCTGAGGCAGGTGGGATGTTGTTCACGAGGCCGTCAGTGATGCTAACGAGCAGCGATGTGATCCGGTGTTCCACAACTTAACAGATATAGATTCAAACGGTGTCCCGGTACGGCTCGTCGTTCATCGGCCATAACGACAGGTGATCTACGACTTCACCCCCCATCCGGAGCGCCTTAATGGCGGCGATGATACCTCGCATACGAGCCGCTTAAAAAAACGGAACGATGGCGTCGGCTCCTTGGATGTCTCCGAGAGAGAAAGCAGAGGAAGAGATATCCATCACAACATCCAGATGATCACGGTGATGGAGCGGGTCTATATCTGGAAGACACCAGAGGGCCTTTTTAAAAAGGGAGAACAACGGATATGTGGGTATCAAATGGAGGCATTAGGGAGCGCCTGCGCGACACAAACATGTTATGAGAGATGAGCAACATCTGGTGCGATGGATCTTATCCTCTGGCTGTCAGTCAGTACTTTCACTCTCAATGCAAACTCACATATTTGCTCCACTTGCCGTACTAATCTTGTCCCTAATTCCCCTGCATCCCCTGGATTAATGCACTCTTTAGGGTATTAGTATTATTTTTACCTCCCCTACATGTTTCTCGTATATGTTGCATCGTTCAATCTATGGATGAGTTTGTCCGATTATTTGTTTAAGAAGCTTTATCGGAACAGCTTGTTCTAATTTAGATGTTCTGACCCGTCAAAACAAAGGAATCAAGTCAGTTGTCGGTGTCCTGAATGTTTGTTATTGTATTTATATTTTTGGGTGATTTCATAAAGGGCCTTATTTTTTTATTTTTTTTTGCTCCCTTTTGTGGGGAAGGAAGGCGGAGAGCAAATACAAGGGATTGGAGAGGTGGTCGAAGCTGGCGCCGACAAAATGAGCGCTGTCCCTGAACTAAACCTTGGGGATTGAAAGTGGATTGAATGCATCTCACCAAATATGGACAGCCAGTGGAACCGCAGGGACGGAGGGAGAGAGAGAGAGAGAGAGAGAGAGAGAGAGAGAGAGAGAGAGAGAGAGAGAGAGAGAGAGAGGACTTGGAGTGAGTCAACGAGTGGGACGAGGATG
>CAAKHC010014173.1:0-17305 GCA_901007825.1 Macroramphosus scolopax | reverse complement strand
TTCTCCCTGACAGAACAGATAAGGGTGTTTGGTTTACTCCTTCATAATTGTTAAGAGTTGATGATATATATGTCCTCACTTGTATGTAACACTGTTCTATATATGATGTGCAATGTTATGTTTGTGCAACAGTGAGGCGCCCAGACACAGGCTAATCAACCTCTATATGATTGACACCTGTGTGGAGACAGGTTTATTCAGTGTTGGAGCTGTCACCGTGAGACTGATGAGTGCAGCTCTTGTAATAAAATATTCCAGGCTTGGCTAAATGGATTCTATCATCTTTTTCTCCGAATGCAACGTTAGCTGCAGAACTACAACATAACTTAACAATTATCCACAGAAAGAAGATTTCTGGCATTTTACGGCATTTGTTCAGTAAGGACCCGGAAGTGTCGGCCAGGTGCATTTAGATGCAACAATCATAGAATAAGCAGTAAACAAAAAATTATTGTTTTAATATGGTGTCAACTAATGTTTACTTGACGAAATATCATATTGTGATATAAATAGCTCATTTTAAGCATCTGAACATTGAGCTCACAATTGTGGGACATGAACAAGAATAAGGTGTTTGGACTCTGGATTAAATGCTTCATAAATTTTATTAAATCACATTTACAATCTATTTTTTATGTCAATAGGTGTATATATTTATCAAGCATCATCTGACACATTTTTACAACTGGGACCAAATATAAAATAATGAAGTTTTATGATGTGTAAATCTACGGTTAAGGTCTTGTTAAGTATAGTCAGATGATGGTTGGGGTAACTGTACTATCCATGAGCAGGGCAGCCTTGTTTGCAGCTGCAGTCTCCTGCACCAACCTCCCCGCTTATGTAGACTTTCTTGCTATGCGTTGACGTCATCCGATTACCTACTTTCCTTTAGTCATAAGTCCCATGGCTCTAGATGGCATTTGGCACTGTAAGGTCAATAACATATGTCGTGTTTGATGCTCTGCGTTCCTGACCTAATAGGTCTTCTTGTAGAGGACAGGCTGAAACATTTTAAAACTAAAATGTAAATGGTTCTAACTCAAGTTGACAGATCCACTTAACAGTTTTTACACAAATGTAGGCTGAGTGAACTATAGTAGATAATTGCACCCTTGAGGGAGGCCAGTGACAGTCTGCTGCCTGAATGTAAAGTCTGGTGTGGAATGATTACATGCTAAACCGGTTTGTTCAGTTACTCAATACAGTTATGCTGTCGTAACCCGTCTCCGGCCAGTTTCATCCAGCTGTAGGAGATATCAGCTTTCGTAATCGCCTGATGATCTTTCCTAATTTCCTTGCCATTTCTTTTTAAAGTTAGGTAGATCCTAAAATTGCTTTTCTGCACACAAAAAAAAAAAAAAAAAAAGCACACAAAGCTGAACTGAAAAAGAAACACCACCACAGGCAGAAGGTTTTGCACTCTTTGTTCATGTTAGGTTTTTTTTCAGCATGTTGTTTTACATCGATACAGTGCAAATGCACAATAGCACAACAGACACAATTGAGGATACATATTTAAAGTCAATACAGCAGATTTAAACAATTTGCATGTTTGATTTTTTATTTATTTTGCTAAACATAAAAATGTTTTTGTTCTCAATGTAATCGTTCAGTGTCCAACAGACTGGTTTTCTTCACTGGCGGGGAACATTTAAAAACATTTTGGAAATCAATGGCGAGTCATTTTTCAAGGTCATGACAAGCGGCGAATCGGGAGCAGCGTCGGCATCTGTTTTTCCATCACACCCAAGAGCAGGGCGATCATCTGATTCCCTCCAGTTATTCATACACTTTCTTCTGTGTGCACTACAGACCTATTGTAAACCGTTGCTGATGTTAGACACGTCTACTTGATATGCATATTATTTTAAGAAAAGACATAACTTTAGACCTGAGAAAAAGAAAAAAAAAAAAAAAGAAATCACATTTTCAATGTAAGACAGACGACAGTGCCTTGTATCCCATCCGATCGCATCAACCAACCAACACACTCACTGGTATCTTAACGACAGACACTGACGAAAGACGGACAAAAAAAAAACGTACTCAGACGGCTCAAGCTTACTCCATCCATCTTCATATGTACTGATTAAGCTCTTTTTATAGATATATCAAGTAAACATATGCTCAAGGAAGATGTATATATTTATTTTTATTAATCTTGTGATTCTGTCATTTGTAATCATTGTAAAAACTATTAAGGGTGAATTCAGAGAGGGACATTAAACTGGTGATGGGTTCTGATCAAGGTGGCGCTCTTTCCCTTAATGGAGGCGGCAGCTCCGCCGGGGCGTTTTAGATTTGCACATTAGTAGGAATGCTCAAGCACAAACGCCGGCCATGTTCTTGACCTTCCCGTGCCAACTCATCCCCCCCCTGCCCCACACCAGCATCCCATCATCCATCTTTCACTCCATCAACCATTACCCAGCCCCTAGGTCAGTGGTCCCCTGCTCTCAACTCCCTTTTCTTCATCATCTCCCTTCTTCCCATACTCTTGGCTTTTACATCTTTACTCGCTCTTCTTAGTGACAGCTGTACCCGCTGATTTGGACTTGCCGATATAGGCACCGACAAAGAACTGGACAAAGAGCACAAAGTAGCTGAGGTACATGAGGGACGACCACACAATGTTCTGCATGTGGGATGGACACTCCTGGCCCTGCTGCATCCACGAGTACACCAGGTAGTTCACCACGCAGCCCATCAGCATCTGGGTGATCTGGGTCAGCGTGATGAACATGGCGAAGATGCGCGACACCTTGAAGCCGGCCGCCCGCAAGGCGTAGTAAGAGTACATGACGGCGTGGACCAGGTAGTTCATGGTCATGAACCATCCGCCGCCGGCCACCATGTCTTTGTAGGAGTACCAAGAGTAGAGCAGCACGGTGATGTGGTGGTACCAGTGGAGGAAGATGAGCTTCTGTTTCCTCAGCACGATGAAGAGAGTGTCTCCTGTAAGTACGACAGGAGGGAGTTGGGAGAGAGAAAAAAAATGGGGGAGGAACAGGAGAATATGAATATTCAACTTGTTAAATTGTTTCCTTTTATAAAGTTATCATATCATATGAAGTAAAATCTTTTCAGACATTAAAATCACTTCTGCAGTTGACAACACTGAAACTGAAAGCCGATCAGTTGCAACAAGGAGATAAATGAATTGCATTAGTGTAGCTCAGCGGTTCTCAAAGTGGGGTCCTGGGACCTCCAGGGGCCCTTGAGAGTCACCCAAGGGGGTCCGGAGCAAAACGAGGAAAAGTTGAATTTCACATTTAATTAACTGCTTGTGAAACAAACAAAGTCCCTCTGATCTGACCTTTAAATATGTAATTATAATAATTAGAAATGTAGTTTTCTTGGCAGTTAAAAAGTGTTCTGAGTACCGGTATTATTCCGTAGTTTACTGCTACTTTTTACTAATTTTCAGATACTTCTTGATAATTTACCGGAAGGACAATTTTTGAAAATTAAATTGCAAATTTATCAAACCTAAGTTACTAAGTCGTTTACAAATACCAAAAAAAAAAATCAATTGTAATGACATAAAAAAAAGGCAACAAAAAAAAAACAAAAAGATTATATTTCAACACGTTTTGTGTGTTTAAATGCTTGTAAAAGGTGATAGAACTGCATCCTGAAAGAAAATATCTCGAGATATAATTTTCTGTATTGGGCGAAATAAAGTCAAAGAGGATCTGCAGCTTATTGAAAGTCAAATTGGGGGTTCCAGAAAAAGTTCTGTGCACCCAGTTAACACAAAAACATGAGAATAATAATAATAATAATAATAATAATAATAATAATAATAATAATAAAAAAGGTCTTGAATGACTTACCTAGTTCTGGTGCTTTACTAAGTACAAACGCGTACGCCCAGAATTTGCTGACAGGCCCGTTGTAGAAGCTCTGGTCACACACTGACTGTTTAAGCCCTTTTGTCATCAGGATGTACATCATGTAACTCCCAGTGCGGATGGCACCGAATATACTACAGGGACGAGAGAAACAACAGACAGGATGGATCACTTAAGGGGGGAAATGTATTTACTAGATATGAGCTGGTAAAGAGTATTTAACTCTGTAGACACTGTCTGTTTTTTAAGATATATACAGTATATTTTTTAACATCTGACCCAGAGTGGTCTTGAAATTGGGGACACCGGTGAGGTATTCACAATATAATTAGGGACTATATACATCGACACAAAGGTGAGATAATCATGAAATAGTGAGGGACTACGTAGAACCTACCTGAACGCAGCCAGCGTGAGCGACCATATCACCAGTGGTTTCCTCAGCTCAAACTTCTCCCTCTGTTTCATGACATGGCGGCCGCCGAGGATGCAGGCGGCGTAGAGCGCGGAGAAGAGAAAGGACTTCTTCCTGTAACACACGACAGAAAAAGATTCATACTGTTACTGATTGAAGTGAACGGATTGTGTTTGTTATGGTCCTCCTTTATCCGTCTAGATACCGGGCGTCTTACGGTGACCTCCTACGAGGATAAAGGCTCATAGTTTAGCACGTTTCCTTCCTTTACTTTTGACTGTAGTGACAAAGGGAGTGTCGGATTGTCCCCAACTGCTCCCTCTCCTCTCGGTGCACCGTTTCCAAAACAAAAAACATCAGTGGCGACTTCTCAATCAATCTGACGTCATGTTTTAATGAGTCCAGCTCATAGATGCTCAACTTTGCCTCTATTCAGGCCAAAGTCCCTCCATTGTATGTCGTCCGTTTGGCTGTGGAGGACTCGTCAGAGTTTGTTGTCGAGCCTCATGAAAGCGGAGGACTGGTTCTTCAGCACCGCCTGGCCAAACTGGATCCGAAGAAAACAGCATTTCAAAATGCCTGAATGAGAAATGCAGGTGGTTCGACTCGACAGACTGGATGATGGATGGGACCGACAGAAGGTGTCTTACATTGTTGGGCTGCCTGACAAAGCTGCTTTTGTCCCAAACACTGTTTCGTCTACTTAACAGAGAGCAGAGTGATTATTAGGATGAATAAACACGCGGTGGTTGAAGCTGCAAGGCAGTCGTTCCGTAAAAGGGGCTGCTCAGTATGAAGTGACATGATGTGTAACTGCGTGGCGTTGCTAGAAACATTGTGGCTACGCTGCGGGGACGAGGGACGAGGTGTTAGGGGAGCTTGGGGACTCATCGCCCCGGGGATGCTGGGTTGCATAGAAACTAGCAAAGGAGTTTTTGTCCTGCAAATTAGAGCTTATAGACAGAACAACAAGATGCTGTAACTATGGCTGGAAGTGACAAATTATATAGGAGCATAAATTAAAAATGTGTCGCAATGCATTCCCACTGAACTCGTCCGGGAGGCTGCAGCATTCTGACTCTCATTGTAGATACCAGAGAGATGATCGCATTCAACAGCAAATGCCGTTGCAACATACAGTATAGAAACACCCCGCTGGTTCAAGGGTGTGTCTCTCCGCTTGCACTAGGAACAAACATTCCTCTCACACGGCTGTCCCATATGAGATAATATCCATCCTGATCTATTTTTTTACAGCCTCGGCATGTTTGTTTTGGCTCTGCAGTGGAGAAACATGACGTGTGATATGCAGGGAGGGTATAGCTGCAATATAACAGGAATACATCATTCAAGAAGCTAGTAAAGTCGCAGGAACCTGATTCCATCTGATGTGGGATGGTTGTTGTTGGGTCTGCTGGGTATCAGTTAGCAGGGATGTTAAAACTGGACGTGCCTGATTCTGAACCAGCTGTCGGGATGAAACCGACACTGGTTTCATGGGGACATTCCAGTGGGTTCGTATTAGGATCATTAAGACCATCTTTGATGAGGACAACACTGACCAGCATCAACCAGAGTCAGCAACCGTCTCCAACACATGCCATTAATCAAAGAATGGTAGAAGACAGTGACAGCTTCAAATTTGACAATTTTCAAGATTCAAGAATGCAACGGCTCGTTCCCCCACATAAACAAAATAAAATAAAAAAAACTGCTGAAGCTGACACAAAACGGGCCTGGCAGACATGCATCAGTAAACTTGTAAATGTGGGTCACAAGAGAACCGCCTGTCCCCAACAGACAGCAGGCAGCAGGGCCGGCCGCGGCCGACAGCGGGGAGGGGAGCTTCCTCAGGAAGCAGAGGGAGGCTGGTGGCCCTGGTTTGTACTTTGAACATTTCATTACATGCCATCGCAACTTCATGGTGTGAACGACGACAAGGAAAGACGTCACAACGCAACTCCCTACTCTTTAATGTTTTAATGTGACAAACAATGTGTTTTTTTGTCTTCTATTATTCGTCACTTACGTGCTATGAAGCTCCTGTCACGGCTGTAACATGCTAAAATCCAATGTACTTCCACCTGTAAGAGTGCTGAGATTAAAGCCTGACTGAAGGTGTCTGCAGAAGAAGCAGCATAATCAACGCTCATGACACTTTGAGAAGGCTGGTTGAGGTGTTAACATCGTACTTCGAAACCTTCTGCAGCGACGCGTCGCATCTTTCCGACAAACTCTTGTTAGGTTGTGCAACATACATTGCTTTACTGTCAAATCACTGTTGGGTGGAGCGCTTGTTTTGCTGGAGCAACGGGAGCAGGCGACACTTGCAGAGCGAGAGCAGCGCAGGAGGAGAGAAAAACAAGTGAACAACAACAGCAGCAGCTCTTTGATGCCAAAACTGAAAAAAACGTGCGTCATATCTGGATGTTTCCAAACACCTTTCTAATGATAGACTGTCTGAACGGATGGAGCTGCATCTTACACGTCAAGTCTTGTGCATGTAGATGCATGTGTGAATCATCACACCCCCTCGCTGTGATAAATAAATCTGAATTCCTCTGCAGCCAGAAAGATTTGCTTGGGGCATCCCGACAACCTCCGTGTCACAGCTGCTAATGTGCAAATCCATATTCAAAAAAGGTCTAATAGACGAGTCGATGACGGTGCGATTCCAGCTGACTAGTGTCCATCGCTCTATCTAATGGACTCCGTTGCGTGTCGACGTTACGAGGACGAAAGATGCCACCTCTGTCCTAGAGGGACGCCCCCCCCCCCACACAAGGACATTAAGGCCACCTCCACCACACGGAAGGACAAAGAGGGCCAGTCAAAGTCGAAGGGAGCAGCTCTCGCAGAATGACAATAGGTTTGGACTGCAGAATGACATCACTGTTTCTCAACACCACACGGAGGAGGAGAGCACAAGGCAACACACAAAACAAAGTGGCCTACATAGCAGACGGCAGAAGATTGATGAAGAGCAACAATCTCAGCATTCCCCTCCAAAGCCGGGAGGTCACAACCTAAGCATTTTGTTAACCTTCTATAAACACAATGTGTCTCAATAGAGGTGTGAGGGGACGTTGTCATCCTCCATTCAAAGCAGGTCACAAGCCAGATATCGCCACCGTCTTCCTCATGAACTATAAGCTGTGAAAGAGATCGGGGACTGGATCGTGTGCAGTATCAGAGAATGTGATGTTGATATCTTGGGCTGATGCCTCGTGTTTGTGACGGCTCTGGAGTTCCAGCTGCAGCCAAGCTACGTCCGCAGTCACAAGAGCGTAGTTGAGACGTCGGTGTGAATTCACATCGACCCTCCACGCACCTCCAAGGTGCCTCGACAGCTCTGCGACTGAGCGGAGGATTTATATACATACACACCTCATGTAGGTTGGAGAAAATAATATGGACAATCCAGCATCTCTTGGTGGAATAAGGAAAGGTTTGTTACTCTGCAGTGAAACAGAAGGTGGCAAATAAAATACAATGTCAGAGCTTTTTTTTGGGGAGGATCAGCATTGGAGTCCTGACAGTATCAGCAGTTATTTATTGCTTGCTGTGATGTTTGAACCAGCTGCTTTACCTGAGCTGAGACAACCTCCAAATATGCAGCAGTGGCCTTAATTTTAGAGAAAAATTACATCATTCTGAATCCACTCCTCTCATGAAGTACTAGTGCTGTGTACATTAATTAGTTGCATGTACTTAAAGCTTTGCCTAGTATATTATAGTATCATAAAATAACATCATCAATATTAAAATACACATGCAAGGCTGCAAATAACATCCGCCCATCGTAAGAGCTGCTCAGTAAAGGCTTACGTGGAGGTCTGACCTGCATGATCTCTGGGTGAGACACTGGGGGGGAGGGTGTGGGGGGGGCTGTTGAACATTGCAAAGTCATTCTGATTATCCGAGATAGCCCAAAAATGTTCTCAAGTTGAAGAGCACAAAGACAGAGAGCCAACAAACCAAAGATCTGCTGTCTGCAATTTGAGCCAAAGACAACAGACCCAATCGACTAATGTCAATACGGACGGATCCGCTGAACGTTTTTAGCTGCAAATGTTTGCCAATTTCAACCTCAAAGACCTCAACCGCCTCTGAGGAGGAAGGGCATTGAACCTATACAGATACCTTCAGTAACCTACCGTGTCAGAATTACAACAGAGGGTGAACTTTGTGCACGTGGGTCTGCATACGAGCGGAGTGCACTCATTGCGTGTGTGTTGGCTGAAGCTGCAATCAGATTCATGTACTGAGGGCAAAATCATCAGACGCAGTTCAGTTCCCGCTCAAGGACACATCAGCCCAGACTCTGAGGTAAGCCAGGGATTGACGACCCGCCCCATCACCTGAGCCACAGCCGCCCCCACCACCACCCTCTGATCTGTAAAGGATTCTGATCGTGTAGCCCCTCCCCTCCCCCACTGATGGTGTTGTACAAAGCTGCTGCGTAACCTGCTGGGGAACTTAGATCTGCATTAGCTGGTCCAGGAGATTTCACCCGTTACGTAATCCTGAGTTTGCAGTCTGAGGATGAGTGGGCAGGTGTCTCAGTAGTGTTTACGGCGGCACATATGCCTATGCAACCGCATGCACAACAAATGTGTGTGTATGCATGCACACAGCCGAATTGAACACACGCTCGCGTTCGCTGCAAGGTGTGCATGTATTCCCTGGCACTGTTTTTCAGATATCTGAGAGAGCCGAGGAGTCAATCACAGTTACTGTGCGACTGCGTAGGATGAGCAGCGAAGCAATAAATAAGACCAAGGAGGTACTGTAAATAAGACCTGGCCATTACAGCATAATCTGTCATCCAGGAAGCACGCAGATATAATCCACTTAGTAACACACACACCCAATCCTAGTTACAGCATGCACTTTCATGATTAACATTAGAATGACCCGGGCCGGTAAGATACTATCACTCACTGGTTTATTTGATTGCCGCGTCTGATCGGCACATAAACGGAACCATTGATGTCTTCATGAGAATCAGCACAGCTTGTTAGGTGCTTAAGAACATATCATGTCGTGCTTATTTTAGGCAGCAAGACAAACTGGCTTTTGAGCAGCATGTATTGCAAAGCACCCAACAGTGTCTGCAGAATGCACACACAGCAACTTCGCCAGTCCTTATCATGTCTTGGCTTACTAGATATTTAACTTTTACTGCTATGCCCTTAAAAAAAAGGGTTCTGAGAGGACACAGATAGAAGCCACAAGATCCGATTTGACACCTGCACGATTCAGTAAAGTCTTGCCACTCGACTGTCAGGCATCACTTATCATTGATGGACATGTTTCTGTGCGAACACGTCCATCACTGATGAGTTGCAGAACTTTGATATTGTCCGGCTGTAGATCGCCACCAACTATAAGAATGTGTACGTCATGCATACTGTACTGTTTGAATGTGAGTAATACACTGCCTGATCTTTGCCCTCCTTGTTTGACTAGATCATCCACAACAGCCGTCCTTTCAGACTGTTATGGATTTTTCTGTCTGTACAGGTCAGAGCGGGGGGGGTCAACTGGGTGGAATCTGTTCTTTGAGCCCAATACAGGGCTAGACATGTATATCTCGATTTGGGGTGGCACTGTCTGCCTCTTTGATATCAACAACTGTGATATTTGGAGACGCAAGTGGCCACTCGTAAGGAGATGAGCAGCGTTGTTATAGCAACCAAGGACAGAGGCGCTGGCTGCCTGATTAGCCGGACGCCAGGAGCTTGCTGAACAAGCGTAGTTCTGCTGACAAAGATAGATTGTGTAGACGATATCCTGTACTGTTATGGGTAAACATAGTTCCTTGTTTGGGGGACTGTCGCTTGCTGGATCAACCTTCACCTGTTAGTGCGTAAAGATTTGTAGCGTATTCATTGAGGGTCGGACATCAGGGGACCTGATCTTCAAAATCGAGAAGGCATCATGCATGAACCATTGTATTGATAGTTTCGTCATTCTACTTGGTACTAAGTTTCAATAAATACTTTACAGCGTAAAACATCAACGCTTCACTTACGAGTTGACCATTACACTGTTTCAGATTTCCATTACACAGACTAAAAACTAGCTTTTCCCATATCTGCATCCTTCCGTGACAGAACTGATGAGATCTGAAAGGGAAACCAGAGTGCAAAAACACTCCAGGCTGACCTTTAATTCCTAAAGGGCCAGCACACATCTTCATCCGTGACCTCACCAGTTGCGAGAAGATAGGCAGCCTAGCAACGGTCCAGGTTAGAGTGGACTCCGGGTTAATGTGGTCAGAGATGATCAGCATCACTTACTGGCAGCAGATATTCACAGACTTTGCAGATTGAACTGTACGACCATGAAGAGGAAACCCATTATATGGCTAAGAAAACCTTAAATTGAAGATGGAATCTATTTGTGTCTTCCAACCAACAGAAGGGCTCTGAAACAATATGCTGGACTGATTGTAGGCAGAGTAAGTAACGTGAGCCTCGGAAGGAAGACACTTATCTCCCCAACCCATCAAACCTAATGGGATTCTGAACCTGAAAGAGGAGGGAATGAGCCCAGCTTCTCAAGCAAGAAGCTTTTGAATGCAACATCACTGCCATCAGAACAGACCGGAACCTCTCATATAAACTGCAAAGACAACGGATTACATGCCTATTTCACCCTATACGAGTATTTCTAAATACAGCAGCTGAATCATACAAAAGGGAACATGAATAAACATGGGCAAGAACAACAAGGTCACATTGTTCAGTGTCACTGCAGAGTTCAAGGGAACCGAAGCCCTTGGGGTCATCGGGCAGGCGAAACCGGCCGAGATCCATCGAAAGCACGGCCACCCGAGGGGATACGGACACCCGAGGGGATACGCCCCACCAAAACAACCATTTCAAGCACCTGAATGTTAATGAGGAATGGTGACACGGGAGTACAGGGTGAGGCAACAAGTTGAAGGTTTGTGTTGACGGAGAGAAGCAGCTCGTTCGGAACGTAAGGCCACGTCGTAAACATCTGGTGATACAACCGTCCAAGTCAGTCGCAGCAGATTGAACCGTCACATGGAAAAACACTTAATACATCACGACAAGGTCACAAATACTCCGAATGACAGAAATGATCCGTTAGTATATTACACAAGGGCCTGGTACTAGATGATTTACATTTAATGTGACGTTAGAACGTTTTCCATATAGAGTGAGCCACAAGTCGGCTGAATCATGTGCTAATATTCCCAGATGTTTTTAAATTTGCATCAGTTTGAAATGAAGCTATATATGCACAGATCATCGATACACAGCGATCACAAAGTCGGGCTTATATAAACAGGATTAAGGATATTTGTCATACCTAGTTACTGCATTGCCGGGGCTTCATTATTATTATTCTTATTCAAGAGTTTCACTGTGTTTCTAAAAGTGTTATACTGAGAAGCCATGGAGGCTATTTCTGTCCTGTTCCCTTCTTCATCTTATCTGAAGCAGTGTTCCTTTTCTTACCTACATCCTACAGTTGGGGGACGAGTTGGCCTGAGTGAATTACACAAGATGTCATAGATATAAATATGGCAGAAATACCTTTCTCAGTTCCCAAATGCTGGAACAAAAAAGTAAAAGCAAAATTGAAAAAGCAGAAGATTTGTTGGCCACTTTTCTAAATTCAATTAAATCCACCACGTCTTTAATCAGAAACATCAAACATCTGCACATTTGTCATCTTTCTACTGTAAAGGCTCACATGTATATTGTATTTATGTTTATGTTTTTATTTCAGTAACAGAAGTCGTATCGGCTATACATATAATTATGAAAAAATTCAAACGAGTAGGAAAGACAATAGATTAGGATGGAATGTTGACAACCCTGTCAACCACTGACAGACAACGAGGACATGTCGGATGTAAAGCATCCTCTTGTCAGTAGGACTTGTACAACACCAGGTACTCAGGTTGCAGTTTAGGTGCAACAACAGCAAACGATTTGTTGCCTGTGTGCAGTTGATTAAATGAAGGGGGAAGATATAAAGTAACAGCATCTAAGTCCAGGTCCTCTCCTTCCTCCGAGTCCTATTTCAACTAGCTGCTCAATTGTTTGCGCTTCACAATGCAGCGACAGTTTCTAGGGAATATCATCTGTGTACTTGTCTCCATTCATCCGTGCAGCACAATGACATGTAAACACAGTATATACACTGTCCATAAAGCATCTAACATTGATCGTTAACGCTTTCCCTGTGCCCGATAATCAGGGCGACCATACCAAATAAACTGCAAATGACACATTAAAGAAGAGTCAGACAATTTCCTACTTTCTATCATTTCTAGACCAAATGAACTGAAATAAAATATAACTTCAATAAGTGTCGTACCTGTGGGGGTGGGCAGGATTAATTTCCTGTTTGACAGTCTTTGATGAAATAGATTTCTCAGGTACGGTGGTTTTTATTACAGACAAACCCTGATGGCTGGCGACAGCAGCCTGCTAGTCTACTTTAATTTAATTTGTCTGCATGATATGATTGAACGATTGCAGTGTCCCTAAAAAAGACTTCTTGCACATTGGCTTTACAGCAGCACACTTGTATTAGGACGTGCTCAAAATAATCAACTGCTGATGTATCAATACGGCATCAAATGCTTTTCCTGTGAAGATCTCTTGTAAGAGATTTAAGTAGGGCTTTGCAATCAGTGCTATAAAGAATACAGAACAGGTGTAAATACGACAGGCCATGATCATTGTTTTAAACCAAAACGATTAACAAACATCCATATATGACAAGAGACTGTTTGTGGCAACCTGAAAATGAGCATAACAGTATTTTGCTTTGATGATAATTGGTTTGTTATTCCAAAAATAGAAGTGGAAATGCACATAAAGAACAACCAGAGGTCCCAATGGCTTCTTGTCAGATTGATGATTACACTGTAATTTGACAGGAGGAGGTGGAATAGTCTGGACACCCCTCCAGGGCAGCTTTTAGTTGGAATCTAAGTACACAAATCTTGTTCCAAGGATGTACTTTTGTCTGCCAAAAAAGTATTGAACTTTGGCGAAGTTCATGCTAGTTTCAGACCCATGTAGATATTTCCAACAGGGGCATTACTGCAAGTACAACGTGTGTTGGTATGATAATGTATTGCAGAGGCAATCTTTTATAACTTTCTTACCCCTAACTCATAAAACCTTAACACTTGGTCCCTTGTAGTGCAAAATACAACCCATCTCATCCCATTTCCCGGAGCCTCTATCGGCCATGTGCACTTGCCCAGACTGACATCTTCCACCATGGTAGCAGGGGAGAGAAGTCAGCACAGAGCCGCTGCGACCTGATTGGCTAATACACTGTCAGCAGACATCAGAAGATGCATGTGATTGGTCGGTTGGTCGGTGCCAGGGAATGGACAGCTCCTACACATCGCTCCCATGCCGTCTCTCTCTCTCATGCACACACACTTTCTCCTCAGTGAATAAGAACGAAATGACATTGGTATTTTTTTTGGAGAAGCTGACTGAATAGTATTTGTTAAATGGAAGATGTTACAAACTATGGCTCTTTTCTGCGTGTAGTTGAAACAAACTGACAAATGCCTCTTGCTCGCTCAGATGTATGTGCAAACTCTTTGCATGAGTCCTTTTGTTTTGCTTTTTTTTTTTTTTAACAAGAGGACGGCCTACAGTGACCCTTTGAGCGAGTTCATAGTAATAAATAGCTGGATGGCCCGGAAATATTAAAGTCATCAAAGCAAACAACCTCTGGATTTACTTAACCCCAGTACAGGGAGAAATCAGTGTGAGCTGATGTTGCTGTTTGCACAAGCCCTTACAGACACTGCCCTGGGCAAATAAATGTCAATAATTCTAAATTATTGTTGAGTCATACCATGATGGATTTACAAAATACTGCCAGGCACATTGTTGGAGCTTGTTCATTAAATCAGTACACTGTTTTTCCTCCCAACCTCCCAATAACTTTATACACAAGATTTCACATGATGACTACTACAACATTTACGGTTTTCTGATGAAATAACTATTTAAGAAAATGAGACGACCTAAAAAAAAAAAAACAATGAGGAAGAGGAAATAAATGCAATTGATTCACGGGCAAATCCTCCATGTGAAATACAACAGCGGAGTGCCACTCAAATGAGCTCAGTGGCCAGCGGCTCAAGGCCTGCGTGGATTTGTCCGTATAGTGAGGCACAGCCAGCGATGTGCGGAGGATGACAAGAGCAGCCCGATATAACAGGATACGAGGCGCATGCATGTGCGGAGCAGCCTCCGTTCGGCTCGTCTGCAGTGGATTTGCTGTATGACACCGTTGTGCAGCGATGTGGGATTAAAAAAAACGAGGCGCAAAACGTTGCGTTAATACGGCGCAGTCTTACCAGTTCTCCTGCATCCATCGGATGGCTTCATCCTCGTTGAACTGCCTCTCGAACTCGTACTCTTGCAGAGCTAGCACCGACATGCTCGCTGCGCTGCGCTGGGCGGTGCTGTGCGGAAACAAGACGACGACACTCGGCTTCTGGAAGTTTCTGTTTAGTCTGTTTCCTCGCGGTTCTTGACTCGCATCGCGCGTGCTGATATAGGGACCTCGCGGTTGTGCGCGAGCAGCTCGGCGGTCTGCACCTTCCTCCTCCACCGGCTGCCGAGCCTACGCCCTCTCCCTCAGACAGATGCACCCCGGGTCCTAACGCCGCCGGTTTACGCTCCACTCTTATATGAGTGCAATTAAATCAAGTTTTTTTTGGGATTGTCAACAAATCCATCAAAATATGATTATTTGTAATGGTAGCGGTATCCAACACGATACAGTGATTATTCTATACATTTAATCTAGCCATCAAAAGGTATCCATTTGATCTTAAAATAACAGCTTGGAAATAATTTCAATAGGGAGAATGGTGTCTCTGTCATTCCCATGCCACACCCCGAATTCCTGTTCTTGCACTTTGTGACATGGAGTGACCAGGCAGGAAAGGTGGGTGAGGCTCTCCAAGCACCCAAATGTAGCCCTGAGCTTATTTATGGACGTCATGGCAGTGACGAAAAGAACAAAGTGGATGTTGAAGCTAAGAAGAGAAAAAGAGAGTGGCAGCTCCTTACCCACCTCTCATCACTCAGTCAGTTTATCACTAGCTGTTAACTGAAGGCACTTTTATACAACTGCTGTGAGTTCAGATGGAGAGACTAGAGCTGAAATCACCACTGCCCTGCCACAGCTAGTCTCAAGGTCATCCGTTTTTTCCCCTTCAAATAATGTTACAAGTAGTGCAGTAATCTCCCCACTGACACAAGAGGATGAGAATGTGCCAGCATGCAATTATAACAACTTTTGTCAGGAGAAGCCGCTTTTGCAGAGCAAAACTAAGTTATGCTGCTTTAAGAAATGTTTAAAATTAAAAGTTTCATTTACAGCGGGGAAAGTGGTGATGCATGGTCCAGATATATATATACAGTCTATGATTTTGATGCCTCTTTCTACTCTGTAAAACTCCTGGTTGAGAGCCAGCAGGACTTCGAATCCAGCTCTGATTTCTCAGTGTGATCAAATCTGTACCTTAAACTTTAGAAAAAAAATCACTGTGTGGCAAAACACAACAATGGACAAAACACACACACAAAACACTGACGACACCATTTAACGAAATAAACTCTATTAATAGAACAAAATATTTCAAGGGGGATTCAATATTCTTTAGGCCAGACAAAACGAACGCTGAATATATACCACCTTGATTCACCTTGTTTTATGGTGACTAGCACTTTAAACCCAGCAGCATAAAGTCGGCCAATACAAAATGCTCTGCTTTGGATAACTTTGGTACCTGCATGGCTGCTCTCAAACCATGAAGGTGAACCGGCCTTTGTGGAGGAGACGCACGTTTGGCACCGTCGCTTCCGGTTTGTCCCTGATGCAGAAGCCTGCAGCTGCGGGTCCGAATATTGTTCTGCTTGCTCCTGAGACACTTCACCTAGTAAGGTAACCACAAGTAGACTACGTTTCGTTTGTTTGCCTGGTTAGCCTGCATCACTACAGGCAGGCCTGGGTGTGTAACGTTATTGTCTGACTGCATCCGAGTTATGTAAACTCATTATCGCCTTTAATTGCTTGCTTTAATTGCTGGGTGTTGCTTGGTTTTCTCATGATGAAGTTCGATTTTGATTATTATACTTGATGGACAGCTTTGTGTGTTATGGATGTAGTGTATGTCCTCCAAGATGCTGCTGTAGTTGTTGTGTTTGCTTTTGTGTGTGTGTTAAATATCGTCAGATTTATAGTTACAAATCCTCCCCATGAATAGGAATTTTGTATATTGTCAATATCATGCCGCTTTCCGTGTATTTGCACTATTTTAACAGATTTATGAACCATGTAGTATTTGTATTGTCCCTGGAATTAATTTAGGTTCATGGCTACTTTGTTTTAGTTTGATATAGGAAGGTGGTCAGACTGAGTGTTACTATGTATATCAATGCTGGTGTTTGCATGGTCCCTCAGGACTGTATGCTGATGTCTGTACTTCGAGGCCAATACAGGCCGAGTAATAAATCTCAGTTTCGGGAGACACGGTCTGCCTGTTTGATACACCGTCTGCCTCTTTGATATCAACAACTGTGATGTTTGGAGACGCAAGTGGCTGCTCAGATAAGGAGATGAGCAGCGTTGTTATAGCAACCAAGGACAGAGGCGGAGGCAGCTGGATTCCCCAGACGCCAGAAGTTAGCTGAGGAAGCGTATTTCTGCTGAAAAAGTTAGATATGCTGTCTCAAGACCGGATTTTGGAGACTATATACCAGACCTGGGCATTTTACGGCCCGCGGGCCACATCCGGCCCGTTGGCGTTCAATGTCCTGCCCAGTTAATGGTGAACCAAAGAATAGGAATCAAGGAATCGAATCAAATCCTGAGGAATCAAAGACGAATAAGTGCACATCATGCACGCAATACAACTGCCCATTTTATTTATTGTGAAGTTATTTTACGTGTGTACTTCCTGCGAGCGTTTGCAACCTGTGTCTCCCACCTGCCT
>CAAKHC010014171.1:0-19474 GCA_901007825.1 Macroramphosus scolopax | reverse complement strand
TCATATTTTCCTCATATTTTCCAAACGTGCAAATAAGAAGAAAACAATGTCATCACGGGAGAAATGATTTCCACAGAGAGACACGCCGAGCGAGGCGAAGAGCCAAACACGCCTCGAATGGAAAAACGCTCCGCGGCCGCTTTGCACCTGTGGAAGCCAAATAATACAATTTGATTGCATGATTATCCAGAGTGCCGAATGTGAGTGGCGCCATTCAGTTTGATTGAGCTCCACGAGAGGATGAAGACCCGATCAGCAGCAGTTGAAAGAGCATCCGATCCACTTTGTAGATTGGCTCATGTTCTGTGAACCTATAAAATAGTTTCACCAGCAATCGGCAGGATCGTATCACCCGCACGAGAACAGGACCCCCTCGTGGGAGTGTTTGAGTCCGGGTTGGATGGTCAGAGCTCCGCCAGCTGACTGTAGCTCCAATCAAAGCAGGTTTGATCGATGTTCCCCTGGAAGTGGGTCACCCTGCCCAGAGAGGTGACCACCGAGCCTGGCAGGACGCCACACACGGTCATGCCTGTCTCCTCCAATAAACCATGTGAGGCTTCAAGTTATGCAAAGCCTGCTTACCTTCCCGCCCCGTAACGAGGCGGCCGAGTGTCTCAGGTGCTTCGACCGCCGGTAATCAACGCAAGAAGTTTTTTTTTTTTGCTTTTTCTGCAGAAAAACCTTGAGACGGGGGCTCAACTGGGTAAAACGCAAGAGCTTTATCATTCAAGGGCGAAGCAGCGGAGGGACGGCTCTCGCCAGAGATGTGTCATCATCATGCAGGGAGACCATCTGAATATTATTATGCTGTCTGATTTGAGTGCCAGCTTCAAGGGCGCTCCGCTTCGCCCAGATGGCTCCTGAAGTTCATCGTAGCACTCAACCAGACCCAAACAACGTTTTATTTATACAAGGAGAAAACACGTCACTCTATTTACTCACCGTACAGACGTGATAGATTTATTTAATTTATATGAATGCAGATTCAATCAGCTGTGTTCCATCTGCACCGAGAGGAGAGTCCTCAGATATTTTAAGGTTCATGTCAGGAGCTGAAGCTCGTTATAGTTCCAGTGACCGTGGGACAGTTCGAGGGGGCTGCAGAGCACCAACTCTGGATCGGTGTTGTCGTGTTGTGAAAACCAACCCGAGTAGGATTTCCTCCCTTTTTTTTTTAAGGACGTCGGCATCTTTTCTCTTGACGGACCTCCTGTCGCTGGAGGACGCCTGCCTGCACGCGGCGAAGATAACATCAGCCGACGTCGTCACATGGAATCATGAGACGTGTTATTCACAAGCCGGTTGATGAGGAGTAAAGATACGTTCTCTGTAATCACAGTGACGGGTCTGTTTCATCCGCGATGATCCACACCGGACACGCCTGTTTTCTTATATCTTTCTCCTCCGCATGCATCCAGCTTTGATTGTCGCACGTTCAGCCGGGTAAATGCACAAAAATGCAATTTACTGGTAAATGTCATGTAATTCAGTGTGATGCCGAGGAGACGTCTCAGGCAGCATAATTAGCCGGCGCAGCGAGCCAGGCTCCTTTTATTTCTCCTTCTAAGCATCTGTAGCCGAGTGATTATCAAATGTTTTCATGTCAAGCGGGAGAAATATTGCCTGACAGGCTCGGCCGGGCTGGAGCAGCAGATCATACGCTAACTGACAGCGGAGACCCATCATTTCTCCCCCTGCACAAGAACAATGCAAAACCAAATATTTCATTATTTCCGCCGCCCGGAAAGAAAGAGGCAGAAGAAGAATGGATGAGCTGAGCTGGAATACGTTTATGAATGCTTTCACCACGATAATTTAATTCTATTTTCCCAAGTTATATTCATGAAGGGGCTTAATTCATCGCACATCATCAGCACCCGAGTTATTTATCAAGCGTCTTCCAGAGTAGTGATGCACCTCCCTTCAAGTAGCTTCACTCCTGCAGGTGAAGCACTCGGAGGTCGACTCAGGCGTCCTCTGCAGTCTCTTAGTGCAGGTGATGTAAGACAACTAAACTCAACGAGATGTGATCCAGGCTGAAGATGTAGTGTTAACAAACAGTCTGCAGGACTTGTTCACAGAGCAACAAACAACAGTGTCTCACTCCAACCGAGGAACTCGTCCTCCTAAAGACACCAAGTAGAGTTTATTTCACAAGTTGTATTTGTTTTCTTGCCTGACAACTGACATGCATGTTCACAAGGCTGACATCATTCAAAGTTCTTCCAATGCACCGAGAAGAAGACTCCAAGCTATGTACTTAAAGGGGGAACTGATCTTCATACTTCACACTCCAAACCAACAGGGGGCGACGTACCACCAGAGGGTTGGGTTGTCTCCCTAAAAGATTTCCTTCCCTTCATGAACCTTGCAGGCAAAGTTGTGCCGGAAACATCTGCTCTGTAATTGTCAATAAACAAACGAGTAATATTCATTACCTGAGACATAATTAGTGGCTTGTTCATGTCATATTTGTTTTTACAAAGCCAACGACGACTCGAGCGGAGCAACTAAACATCACGTCCTCGTCCGCATGATTACTTTTTTCCCGGAGAAGAGAGAGTAGCTGACTGAACTGGTGTCGGTCTGAATACAAAACAAGCGGTGAGTGATGATCTGTAAACAGGGGAAGGAGAGACCGGACAGCAACGGAGCAAAAGGTTTGGCAGAGTTGAGCTGCAGACTTCTGCTCGTTCATCCCGGCTGCCAAACTCTTTGAGACAGATTCAAACGGGCCCTGGATGAGGCTGTTGTGAAAGTGCTGCCAGTCTTTAGGGGACGAAGCGACCGGCTTCAGGAAAACAATGGAAACAGCTCCGTCCAGCCTTTGAGCCTAAAGAGAGGACGACATGAGAGCTACGGAGAAGATATCACCAAACCGGATATTGGCTCTGTGTCCCTGCTGCTCAACGGAGGCGTCATCATTGTTCCTCACACACTCGGCTTCTTAATAAATAGATGTTGAGATCTGAACTGAAACCACATCCCTCATGAGAAGGTCCTTCCTGTTGTAGCTGAGAATATTTGATGTAGACAAACCTCATGTGCATCTCCAGGCTGGTGTGATCCAGTCTGCTGCTGATGAGGCTGAAGGCCTTCGTCCGACCCTTCATCATCATCGTCCCACTGAGCTGCAGCTTCAAACAAGCTGGAAGAAAGTTGTGCCCTTTTCTTTTATTCTGTTAAATTTGTCGCTGAATTCCGTCTCGCAGCAACTCCGCGGCCGCATTGTTTACAGCAGCGATCAGCTGATTGCGCTCAAGTTGGCCGGTCGTCATGGTGACCACAAAGCGACGATGTCAGAGAGCTGAAGTCGGACAATCAGACAGCACAAAATAAACAGTACTTATAATAATACCATGTTTCACTGTCCTGACCTTCTGATTGCTGATCAGACATCAGTCTGTTCTTGACCCTTCCTCTTTAAAAATACCTCTTCACCTCGCTCATCAGGGGCCCCGCCCCCCCCCAGAGGGCATTTGAAGTCTATTTTAAGGTCCCAGATCCCAGTGGACAGACGGTTAAAGTGACTGTTACACACTCATGAGGCACTTTTTCAGTTGAAATATTGTTGGCTTTTCAGAACGCCCCCCCGCTGTCCACTGGTAGATATCAGCCACTAATTGGAGGCTGTTTATCTTTCATGGCATCATCTTCTGGGCGAGAGCTGGCCGGCTCTGGTTCCCGTTTACTGCCATCGGCTATCAGTGAACACAACTCTCTCTCTCTCTCTCTCTCTCTCTCTCTCTCTCTCTCTCTCTCTCTCTTTGCCCATCCATCCTCTCTTTGATAGCATGTAGAGCTTGAAATGAGCATTGTAACGGAAACACGGTGCCAAGTCATCAGCTAACGACGAAGAGCAGGTGTAGACGACTTGGCAAAGAGCAGCGAGGGAAAAAAAAACTCCATAAGATGAATAGTTGTCGTGACTTTCTTCAGATTCTGGAGCTTGTTTGTACCTTTTTAAACGTTTCAAAGTGGCCCCGACATATGTTGTTGATGCATCGCTGCCATCTGTCGCCTGCGAATTATGTCACCAATTATTTGAAAGATTTATTCACCTTGTATAAGAGAAGTTTGATTACGAACCAACGTAAGCTTAATTTCTAAAGGGACGAGATCCCAAATGTTTGAAGATGGCTGGAATCAGTGTCTCGATCTCTGCCTGGTGTCAGACTCAGTTACTTCCTGTTTTATTCTTTTATTTTGGTACCAAATTTGTGGTGGACGTAGGTAACTTCATTAGAAACATGTGTGCATTACATACAGAAAATAATAACAACAATCTTACATTATATTAGTTTTCATGTTTTATTTTGAAGGTTTACACTTGAGTTTTCACTTCCTGTCTTTGTTTGTCTGCCCCGCCCTCATGTGGTCCCCTCAGCCAATCAGCTTCCTCGCTGCCCTTCTGTTCTCACACCTGTTTCTTGTTTCGTCATCAGTCCAGTGAGTGTTCATCCTGCTCTCTTCTTCTGGTGTTTCTCATTAGTCTTCCCCTCCGCCAGTTCTTCGTTACTTCAGTTCCAGGTCTGTTTCTTTTATTCCGTTTATTTCTTTTTAACTACCTGCCTGCAGAGTTTGTCAGCGGTTGGGTCCACCTGCCTCCACTCAGCGTGACAATCAGTCCGCCGCAGGGCGAGAACGCTGCAGCCGATCCAGTCAGAGTGCTTGTTTTGGCCTCTGATGATCAGCGTCTGACAGCCGTAAACCTTCCCTGAGATTTCAGAGCGAAGGCTTCACACTCATCTGTCTCTGTCGGGATCCTTTCCATGATGCTGTCAGGCTCTGATAACAACAATCTGAGGCTGTCACTGGCCAAAACAAGCACTTTGAGTGGGCGGACTTTTTACTGCAGACAATTGTTGGACAGCATCACAGACGTTCTGCAGGTCAACAACAAGTCAATAATAATAATTTTGGTCTGTGTGGATCCTTCATCTTTGTAGGAGACTGGGATATGCAGATGGAATCAGTTCCAGGATTTCAAAGACTTTTAAAGGTGTTTCAGACTCGACGACCTCCTTTTGAAAGATTATATAATGTAATAATAAAATACATTTTATAAACCAAATCACTCATCAATGAGGATCTTGTGGCGGAGGCGGTTACCATGGAAACACTGGCAGTATACATGATGGATGTTAGATAAATGGGCGTGGCACATAACACTGATATGTTATATATCTTATTTTTTTTATAATACATTATATTAAAATGGTTTGATGACCAGTCTTATGACACTAAATGGATTATTACTGGCGGTCACACAACAGTGGACATCGGTACATCTGATCCGTAATGAACCGTATTAATTAATCGTTACTCCGTCGGGGAACCGCTGCGCCTTCGGGCGCAATTAAATGTTACTTAAAACATCAAGTTAAGTCATCTCACGCCGGACATCTTTGTTTAAAACCCCCCAAAAAAGGCCCACTAATTAGATTTCCCATGAAGCCTCATTGATATCTCTTCATGTACTCATTAGGTTGTTATCCCATGATGCATCTGGGTTTTATGTGACTGACACTGATGTTTCTTTTCAGGTAAACTTTGAGAGGAAGACGGGAAGAAACCTCTGGATCTGCACGTGATGTGAGTGTCAGGCCTGCAGCCTCTTCTTTATACATATGATGTGTGCATGTTGGGCAGCGTGATGTAGAAGCTGCAGCATGTTTTACAATGACAAGTTACATATTATATTTACTGACGTGCACACACACGATATCAATAAATTCAGTAGATCAACAGGGAGTCAGGATGCACGATGGCCTCTGCTCCCGTCTGAGATGCAGACGTTGTCCTGCTGCTGCCTTTAATGAGATCTGGAGGCGTGCAATCTAATATTCAGCAGCGAGGATCCAACATGGCCCCCGAGCCGAGAGCCCAGAAGACCTAGTGCTAATTCAATGGAGGGAAGTCAGCTGCCACTCCAGACGGTCTGGAGTGGCCACGCAGTCAAGAGGAGCCCAGAGATTAGACTCCTTCATATGTGAGGAACCACTGGACTTCTTACTGCTACACATGTTTTTATTAAAGAACAGATTCAGAGCTCACATGGTGACACTAGAAGGGCGAAATCAACCCGTGTGATCGTCACGAGCATCAACCCGTATTAGCACTCAGCGGGGGGCTCACTCACGTTGGAGGGGAAGACGTCTGATTTCGACGTAGCGGCGCAGCCACATTTCCTCCCACTGATGAAGCTCCCTGCGTCTGTCCCGGCTGTCAGCGGTGATTGATGCACTGTGCACTTCCCACCTCCACTCGCCACCACTGTCTCTGCCTCCGTATCCCATCCAGAGAGGCCCTGCCCCCGCTCCCATTAGCCGGCATATTAATCATCCTTTAATGCCGAATGATTGGGTTCAAATCCCGGTGTTCCACATCTTGCCCGAGGCGAGTCTTCACCCACAGCGTTTATTCACCTGGTCGACTTCTTGTTTCATGCTCGGCGACCGCCGATAATCCCCAAATAGAATCATTTCCTGCGGCCGCGCTAATCCTCGAGGGTTCCCCGTGGTCACCAATAAGAAAAACAAAAAATCTGAAAGGCTTTGAGCAATTTATCCGCACGATAGAAGAGCAGCCTCAAGAGCTGCCGTCCTGCAGGGACGATTAGGAGACGCTTCCTCGCTTGTGTTTCTCTCCGTGTCTGTTAATTTTAGGAGTTTGAACAAGACACTTCAGGGACCTATTTGCTTGTTTGTGGCGCCGATATCAGGCAACGCCTGTAAGCTCAAATCAAAATTGACAAAGGGCTTTTTGCAGAGTGCAGCTTGAACTCGTTACTCATCCGCAGAAACACCTGCAAATACGCTGAACTGAACCCTGGGAGGGAAATATTACCTCTAACTTAGGATTGATTGTTTGTTGGACAGCATCACCTGCTCTGCAGAGGAAAGGAATGGGAACGACAGACATGGTGCATCTGCACATTTAGTGTTATGTCAGATATCTATATATATATGTTGAATTATGGGTCACACCTGCTCACTGATGCACATGGTATCAACTCAGTGATGAAGATGATGAACACCACGGACAGACCGAAGCCCAATGGGGATAAGATGATCTCTCACCATCACCAGCTCCGTAGTAACAATCATATCTTCAACAGAAGACTCGATATCCATCTGTCTCATTCGCTCCTTCCGCTCGTCATCGCCATCACAAAATGAAAATCCTCCTTCGCCCGTGTCAAGGTTCAGCCATGTTTCCTGTTCAGCGGCGCCTCACAGCACGCCGTGTTCCCCCCCTTTTCTTTTTTAATCTTTCTGCTGCTGCTATTTCATTTCCGGCCTTGTTCATTGAATGTGTCCACACGCTGCTGTTCAATGATGATGGGATGAAGCCGGGCAGACGCAATTTCATGTCCCGCTCAGCCTGTAGGAAGAACAGAGGTTCTTCTGACCGAGCCAGTCAGGCAGTTTGTTTGAATTCCTGTCATTCTCCCTATAATGACTCGAAAGATAATACAGCTTTAAAGTTAGAAATAGTAAGTAAAATGTCTTTGGAACATTTCTAAATCTTTCTCCAAATATCTCAGCACTTCATGTTTGACACTCCAAACCACCAGGGGGCAGCATATCAGTGGAGGGTTGGCTCCCAGTGCGGTGACATGGACTGAATATTAAATCTACATTTACAATATAAAATACATCTTAATTGGTCGTTTTGACCCAAAAGGAGTGTTAACGTGCAGCCTTATGCTGGTGTGTTGGATTCCTCGGTGGTGGTGCCTGCTGGTGAGTAACCGTCCACCCTGGTGGCGTGTTGTTGCTGGTGCAGCTCAGTGATCCTCGCATGGTAAGAGAGAAGAAAGTCCCCCTGGGATAAGCTAAGTCAACACATGGGGGTGGGGGGGAGGGTGGGGGCGGAGTTGGCCTGGCCTGCTCCAAATGGCCTCGGGAAGCCATCTCCCACAATGCACCATCTCCCCCCCCGGCTCCTGGGTGTCGATCTGTCCTTTGTGAGCCAAAGTGTCTTGGACACATTGCGGCCACCGTGAGCTGGAGGAGATATGACAGATACAAAAGGCCGACCTCGCTCGCCCGTCTCCCCGGAGAGGAAGAACGTTGGGCTCGTCGACAGCGTCGGAGCTCTGCTGTCTGAGACACCTCTGGTTTGTTTTGGGGGGGGCGTCAAACTGTTGCATCGCACAACATTTGCATACGATATTTAATAAAAGAACATCACTCAGATCAAAGCGGATAAATGTCAAGTGTTCGCCGCAGCTGCAGCGCAGCGGGGTCCCTGATGACGAACAATAAGGCTGATTCATTAAATCAAACTTTGACGGAGAGGCTCCGCCCATTCTGTTTCCCGCCGATGGTCGTCACATTAGCGGGATCAAAGCGTCCGCGTGCTAATCTGTTCCTGACCCACTTGAAAATATCCGGGAGTGACAAGCGTCTCCAAACTGCTCCTGGTGACTCATTAGGATGCCGACGCCAGAGGCACCGCGGAGACCAAGCAATGTTTTTATTTAACACCACGGGGAGGCTGAAGTATCTGAGTTGGAGACGGTGGGTGGTGGTACCTCTCCTCCTCTTGGGTGTGAGTGCAGGTACTCAACATGCTCTCATCCCTCCACATCCAACACATGTTTGTCACTCCGCTCACGCCTGCACACAACGAGACGATGTAGGGACGGATCACCTGGCAGGTGGAGGTGGTGGAGGCTTCCAACAACGCTCTATTTATTAAGATGATGTCAGTGTTATCGATGTTGTAATTAATCCTCTCTTTTCATCCTCTGTTCTTTCAAAGTTTATCCAAACTCTGCAAACATTTAGCCGCTCGCCTTCCCCCCTCAGGCTGCTTTGAACCGCTAATAATGAGTGATCGGCTGACTCGGGGGGGCAAATTAATTTGCGGCACGTGACCACCTTCACCGCTCGGCGCCGTAATGAGACACGCCGAGGTTAAACGTACCTGCGTCGCTGACTTGTGTGTTTAGCAAAAGCAATCTGGGAGGGAAATATTTAACCAGAGCTGAGGGGGGGTCGAAGTCCGTCACACTGTGGACGCCTCGTCAGATCATCACCTCAAGTTCTGAAGGATCCGTCAAACACGTTGCTTTGCTCATTCAGTCATTCTGAGCAGGTTCGATTCCCAAGATCCTTTCCATCCTCATGAAGCCCTCAGAGCAGCTGTGTGTTATGACCTCACCCATGATCCTTCCCTGACTTTAGAAACCGATTGTGTGATTAGCGACTCGTTGCAGATGAGAAGCCGCCTCCTGCTCCAACGTCCGGTGTTTGTCGGCTCCATCCACCACCTCCACCTGCCTCCTCATGCGCGGCGTCACAGTCCGTTGGCCTCGGACGAGGCTGCACGCGGCTGCAGAGCCCCACAAAGGATGAGGGATATCTCTGCCCGGCTGACGGCAGCCGGAGCCAAAACGCCCAGATGCTTGTTTGTTGCCGCGCTGGCTCGGTGTCGGCTGTAAATTGAACACGGGAGTGTAATTCTGGGTGTCTGTTTCTTGTGTTCAAACACCGGTGAACCTTCTGCCTGTGTGGCTTCACCAGCCTCTCTTCGGAGACCCCGGCGCCATTGTTTCCGCGGAAGACGAGGCAGATTTTGTTTCTTACTTCCGCGGCTCCGTCCTCGTCTCGGCGACTGTCGGGATGATGCTGCGCTGCTGCTGAGTTAATGTGTAACTCACCACCGGCAGCAGTGTCAAAGTGGATTTGGAGACGAGTTGCTAGGTAACTAAAGGAAAAGAAAAGTGCTTTTATTATTTCTCAAAACGACGTCAGGTTTCTCACACCTCCAAGAATAAAGTCTCAGCTCACAAGCTGCTTTGCTTGACAAACGAGATGAGGGATCTCGAATCGAAGGTGAGCCTGAATATCAAATGTATTGATTGATTATGATGGATTATCAATCAGGACTTCAGGTCAACTTATTTCATGGAAAACTCTGTAAAAGCCCCAAAAAGATGGACGGAAATGAAACAACCTCGAGTGCATTAGACCAAGAACGAGGTGACTCATGCACCTTCGTTTCAGAAGTCAGTGAACATCTTCGCTGGAGTCTAAACAGATTCAATGCTTTTACCTGCAGCGCGTAAAAGCACTGAAGCCTTCATGTTTCCCGCGGGCATAATTGTCACAGCGCGGTTCAACCTGACACAGCGGGCCCTCCTCACTAATCACATCGTTTGAAATCCTCCCGAAAAAATAAAGTACAGCACACTTTGTCTCCCCGAAGAGCGGGAGGCCTCCATCACATCACGGCGTCTACTCTGGGTAATGGCAGCGAGAGAGTGGGAGCAAATGAAAGCCCAGTCGGGCTCTGAAAGCCAAGGAGAAGGAGCCCGAGTCAATGGACCCCGAGTCAAGCTCCTCCACAGACTCAGGCCAGCTTTGATCAGAGTGGAGAGCCGGAGCTGGAGAGGTGCATTAGGAACAATTTTAGGATACTAATGCACCAGGCGGCAATTTGTGTCCTCTGTGCTTCGCTTCTATTAAAGTTTGGCAGGGATGAATACAAAGGTTCTCAGGAGCTGCCTAACACCACCTCCGAAGACACAGCGAGCCAACTCTCTCCTCGGTCCTTTGCTGTGCTGAGCTCCTCATATTGCCTGATCAGTCCGGAGGTTCGGTGCACGGCGGCCGCCTGGCGTAACCCCGATCAAATCATCCTGTTGATGTTGCAAACCATCAGAGACGAAGCTCAGCCTTCATCTACCTCGTCATCACCAGCCGGAGCGTCTGCTGGTCCTCTCGACGGTTCATCTGAAGCACCTCACAAGGAGGTAGTTGACTCGCAGGTCACCGACTGATGAAGTGGACGAGGTCACCTCACATCTGAAGGAGAGGACAACGAACCTTTTAAAGACCTCTAGAATTTAAGAGATAATTGCCCCGACACATGAAAGTACTACGACCTGTCAAAATGATTTTTTAAGCAGGTATTTTAAAGTAAACTGGTTATATAATGTTGTTTAGATTCAGCACAGAGCAGCTCATCCTGTAGAAGAGGAAAGCATTTCTTACTCGTAATACTTCCCCCCCAGAAAAGAAAACACACACTACTGGCAGCTGATGTTACACAGGTTGCATCCGGCTCTTTCGCTGCTGTCGCCATGGAGACGACCCCCCTCTGGCCTAGTTTAGTTTCCCTGCCCTTCCTCGCACACGGATACGGCTGCAGCTCTCACGCGGCTCCGCGGAGAGCAGAGACCCATCGCCTGTTCAAACACGGCGATGTTTATATTCTGCTGAGGTGAATCTGAGGAGGTGAAGGATTCATGATGTCTGAGACATCTCACAGTCTGTAGACGCGCACACACACACACACACACACACACACACACACACACACACACACCTCAGGGTTATTCAGACATTGTGCAGCGTGTCCATGTAGGTCAGTCAGGCTGCAGTTACAGTATGATGAATAAAGACAGTATAAACACGATAAAAGACCTCCGACCTGCACGGCGCTGGATATTTAAACCTTTACTGCCCGATGCTGCAGGTTGTACTGCAGGTACGTTATGTTCCTGTAAGGATACGGAGAACCTCTCCAGGAGAGTCTGAGCACATTAAGAAAACAGATTTTCTTTCTTCTGATGAAAAAGTTCCTCCAAAAGTAGAAATAACGAGATTATCTTCCCTGTTTTTGAAAATTGTCCGGCTGCAATTTTAAAGCATCAAATTCATTTTCCTTAAAAAAAAACCCAACATCTTCAAAATGATTTCTTCGCTCTTTCGTTGTCTCTCCGCCTCCTTGAATGATCGGAACATGTGGTGACTGGGTAGAGACCAGCTCAGGCTGAAGAGGAGGTTGAAGGAGGAAGCTAAGACGAAGAATAAAGAGAGGAGAGCTCCTTACCTGCCGCTCGCCGCTCCGTCGGTGCAACGCTAGCCGTTAGCAATGCTAGCCGTTAGCAATGCTAGCCCAGCTACCGTGAGCTCACATGGAGAGACGACAAGCTTTTTGCCTCACTGTCCAAATCTTTGCCAACATCATGTTTTAATCCCCCTTCACATAATGTTACAAGTAGTGCGGTACTCTCCCGGGGCGATACACCAACAGAAGTTAACCACCTGTGCCAGCAGAGGTCACTGTCGCTCAACAGAAGCTCCACTAACTCACTTTAAAACGCCTACAAACATGCATAAAGGTGAATCTCCGATCACTCCCATCATCTTGAGAGCGTGTTGCTTTAAGATTCAACGCCGTCGCCTCCAGGTTGTTGTTGAGTGTCGTACAGGTGCATCGTGTCTTTAATCCCCTGACATTCGATGTGTTTATCTCTGCGGTGCATCCGATTTAACCTCCACATCCTTCTTTCCAATCTTATTTTTTTTTTTTAATGATATATCGATGCAGCCGCACTCGGGTGTTTACAGTCCCCAGGCGTGCTCCGGGCATGAGCATGAATAACAAGCACCTCACCTCCAGTAGATGGATAAACCATTGTGGGAAATGACAGAGAGCGAGATAGGAATCAGCCACCCTTAGTCAAGATGGAGCCCACTCTCAAATGGCGGTTTGCCAACTGAGTGCGCAGCGATCTGTCCTGCTCGGGCGACCTGCACACGGACCAGACACGTGTCCACATCTATCACGGTCATATGTGACCTGGTGTACTAGTGTGTGCAGTGATCATATACAGTGAGGCCACAACAAACACTGTTCGACCGAGCATCAGTCTGCACGGCAGCGAGGAACTACCTCAGAGGAATATGAATCAGTGAATCTGTTTTGAAGCTTCAAGAAACTTGAATCGATTGATGGCTCCGATACCTGGGAGCTGCTTCCCCCCCCGAGCTGCTTCTCCTCGCCGGCAGAACCTCGACACGGAGGAAAACAAGCTTGTCTGTGTCCACCGAGGCAATCTTGTTTGCTCAGAGTGTCTCTGCAGGAGGACACGGGAATAAAAAGGTTCTGGACGAGACTGTGACCCCTGTAATCGTCTTAAAAGGAGAGTTGTAGCTGAGAATATGTGAACATGATGAACATGAAGGGGGGGGGGGTTACTAAATGTTATAAGAAAAGAGAAGTGGATGTTTCTTCAAAGACTAGTAGAATCCAGGATCTTCAAAGGATCCTTTTTATGTAAAAACTAACCTGTGACTGTAATTTTAAAGCGACTCTGCATGAGGGGCGTTTACCCTTCAGACTGTCTCCGGGGCTCGCAATTACTCTCCCGGTGAGCTGACACGGGAAGACTAAGGAGAGGATTGCCATTGTGTCACAACAGAATAACTCATCCACCGGCAGCGCGGCTCGCTGCAGAGCTCACGTCTTAACGTCTTAACCAGGTGCAGCGCGTCTCCACCCCAGATTTTATTCTAATTCTGCAGGCGGGGCTGTGGGACGGAATACTGAGTGACGTCTCTCAGCTTGTTTCTATTTGTCGTTTCTCCCATCGTGGCGTGTCGATTGTGAAGTTCACTGTCATGCAGTTAAACTCAGTGTGGACGACAGAACCGCGTGCATCAGGTGCGGAAACCCCGTCCGACCGGCGTCTTCCTCGCAGCAGATGGTGAACCCGGTGGAGACCTGTGTGCATAGAGATTTGCCTTATGTAGACGCGGTGCACAAGGGGAGAGCGGTTGTTGTGAGGCATGCTGGGAAACAGTTGCTAACACGTCGTCTCTAAAACAAGAACATTTCCATCACTTCATTTATTCATAAACAGGCTTCCCGATATTATTCTGCAGCCTCGGAGCCTTGACATCATGTGACAGGGCGGCTCCTGCCATGTGTGCAGCGACGCACCATCGAGATGTTTTTCCAGTTTTAGAAACTAGTGCACGTCTTCTTCTCGGGTTCCCCCCCACATCATTTCTACGTGTGGACCCAGCTGACATATCTGGGTCTCCTCTTTCCGCCCGGCTGCCTATCAGAGAGGAGAAAACACTCGTTTGATTGGCAGGTTAAACGCTTCAAGGTCAGCTTGCTCTGCGGCTCACCCTTCCAGTGTAGATTACTCCGGCAATATCTCTCCCTCCCGTCGAGTGTCACTTACGCCCCCCCCCCCACCTCCCCTCCTCCCTCCTCAGCTGGCAGCTGGTTCCTCGGTCTACGCTCAGATCTCAATATCGTGTCCTTGCTTCCTCGTCATGTCATTACATAAGCTGCTGCACAGGTTGTTGAGCATGGAGATCGGTCTGGTTACATTCGCCGTATCTGGAGCTGCTGCGAGGGAAATGAAAGTCTTCATTTGTGATATCAGAGGGGGGTCGTGGTCGCATGATTGCAGCCTTAAGAATGTTGGAAAACCCGGTCAGGGGGGCCGCGTCCTTCATAAGTTCCTCTCTGTTTATGATTTTGTTCATATATCCTGCTGTAGATGTGTGCTGACTTTAAGGTGTGGCGGAGGGACGCCAACACGGAGCTATGAAGAAGCTGAACTGTGTGTTTGGAGCTGATGGGCAGACGGATCGGAGGAGACAATGTGAAAACACAGCAGGAAACGGGAACCGAGCTCCGCGTTGCAGAAAGAACTCGTGCAGATGGCTGCCGAAAACCAAGAAAAGGGCAAATATTCAGCGGCTGATATCATCACGACGTGCTCATTGTGTTCCGATCACGCCGTTTGTTATTGCACGCATATTTTAGCAGCGCATCGATGATGAGGACGCGTCATTGACTCGTGCACGGGCGTGTGATGCTGACTCACTGCCTGCACTCTGTCATGTGATTTACATGTGAGATGTGTGCAAACGGGTGGTGGCTCCTCCAGGTCCTAACTGCACCTGATGTGGGAGGTTATCGGGGGAAATGAAATGGAGCGGCAGTGGTTAGCACCTCACAGTCTGGGTTCAAGTCCGCCTGCAGTCTTAGATGGTGTTCTCCTTTTGCCTGAGTGGGTTTCCTCCGGGTACTCAGGTTTCCTTCCACACACCAAACACATGCAGTTAATTAATTAAGTGTGAGTGATAAGCAGAATCAAATGGTAACAATGAAATCATCCCGTCCCTTCAGATGAGGTACAGTCAGTAAACAGACTCCCTCATTCCCGACTGAAAGGCTTCCCACACCTCCACAGCAGGCAGCGTCTGCTGGGAGGAGATCCCCCAGCTGCTCTCTGCACTGGTTCCCACTGAATCTGCCCAATGGTGTGTGAAAACAGTCCATCGATAATGGATGTTTGCCACCCAACCATTGACATGCACAGATTACTGCGCTGGAGGAACAAACAGCAGGGGGCGCTGCAGCCGACGTCGTCCGTTTAAAAACGCCACTCAGCATCTGTTTGTTGACTTGTTATGAGTCGACGTGGACAAAGTTTTATCACTTTTCTCTTACAAGAAAAATCATTTCAATCCACACAGATAAGATTAATTTAATCCTATTTTGTCTTTTCTAGCCCTGTGATGGTTCATATTATGTCCATGCTTCATATTTCATTGAGGATTTAAGTGCATTAAGTCCTTGTGGAATATAATATCGCTCTTTTCTTTTGAGCCTTTATCATCCTCAAATCTCTCAACTCTCTTCTCCATAGAATTAAATAGGACGTCTGGATGCTTCGTCGTATCGAAGGTCTGGTGTTGGACGATGACGCCGGATGTTTCCTGAAAGTTAAAAGGATATTTGCTCTTTGCTGAACTCTGCTTCGTCTCCGTCCGAACCCAAACTTACAAACAGGCTGTGAATACATGAATATAAATAAACACGTCTGCTTTGACCCCGAAGGACCAATTTACGGACGCGCCGACTGTTTGTTGGAAACCAGGCGAGCGGTCGGGTATGCAGATTGCTCTTTGTGAGAACCGTAGTGTGTCCGCGTGTCTTCACACCGCAACAATGACCCGATGAATCACGAGATGACTGTACAGAACATCCAGGATGAAACAGAAAAAGAAGATGAATCACGGGTCCGATGGCGACTTGTTCTCACGCTGAATTCTAAGACTCTTCATATCAGAACATGTCACATTAACGTCAATGTGAGATTTGATTTGCATTCATCGGTGTTTTAGTTTTACCTGAGAGAAGCAGCACAGGTCGCCGTGTAGAAGCAGTAACTCAGATGTTGTACTTCACGAGTCACGTGACTTCAGTCGGTCACTAATTTGATGATTTCAAACTCACCGAAATCCTGAAAGCTCAACTGTCAGGTTCTTTCACTGGAAGCGATGTTGTGGTTGATTTATATCTAATTAACAAGACAACACCGCAACGTTAAACAATGAAGTCCTTCCACGTAGCATGTCTGACCTGTAGCCCCCTGACCTGACCTGAAGAAAAACAACCTACCATACATCCCTATGGAGCTAATGCTAGCCACCCGTGGCTACCTGACAAAGTGCCGCCCCCCCGTCATGGGTAACGTGAAGATGAGTCACGTAAGGTTAAGAGGTCGAATGTAGCGAAACCCAAAGAGACTGTGTTTAAAGATGTATTTTTAAGGGTCTGACGGTGGACGTGACCCCGGAGCAGCTCTGAGCTTGAATACCAATAAGAATTAAATTGGATTACTGTAACAGAAAAAAAATACTTTTGTTGCTCTAATATTTTAATTTCAACAAACCCCAGATTAGAAAGCTGAAACGATTCGTCCAATTACGTAATTAGCTGACTAACAAGGCATTAATTGGAAACTATTAAAAAAAAAGAAAAAGGATCAACTGTTTATGTCAATTCTGAAAGAAAAATACAAAACTCTGGTTGTTGCTTCTCCGACGGTCTTGAGCTCCGACAAAATATTTGAAAATGACTCAGTCATCTGTTCTGTATAACCTATTTTCATTTGCATCCAGCCTCCAACCTCTCAGTCTACACTTCTCTGATCCAATCTGTACTCGCCAAAGCTGATCCGAGGAAGGTTCAGTGGCTGTTTACTGAGGCGTCGTGAGTGATTGTGGCCTTGTTAAATCCTAGTTTGTCTTGTGAGCGCGGAGCTCGGCCTCCTCCGGGCGTGTGAAGGTGCAGGATGAAGCGAGCATCCCGACCGGGGACCCGGAGAACCGTCCAATTTTTCATCCTTATTGGCCGTGACATATCCAAAGTGGCAGAGCGCCATCCACGGAGAGGCAGCGAGGAAGAGAGGGAGGAAGAGTGCAGCTCCGGTGAACTGGGAGGGAGTGTACTTCTACTTCCTTCTCCTGAGCAGGGACCCAATTCCCTTTTGATAAAGCAATGCAATTCACCGGCGTCCGCTGGGCAATTTGAGGTTAAACTAGGAGTCCCGGGGCTCCTGCCTCTGGATGACTTACTTACTTTGTAGCTTAGCAAGAGAACACATGCAGGTATTAGAGTCCAACTTAAACCATTACACTGATTTACTACTGTAACCAAGACGTTGATCTGTCGCTACACAGGACCCGGGATGACCACTGAATGTGATATTTACAAGGATATATGATGGTATCATCAGCGTACAGACGTATATTACATCATATTATCATATTTTATATAAATAGTAAACAGGTCCTAGCGTGGAGCCTTGAGGGACTCCGTTTGTAGTTGGAACACACTCAGATTAAACACGAGTTAACTCAATTCAACTCAACTCAGCCTTTGAAAGCGCTGCGCTGTGTTTCTTATCTCAGAGAGCTGGAATGATGTGTGAGCTCTCACATGCCGGCAGGTGTATGACGGAGGTCCGTGAAGGGCTCCGTCAAGGTGAATCCTCGGCTCGGGGAGTCTTCAGCGGGAGACTTCCCTCCGCTCGTCTCCCTCGCCTCCAGTCTTACAGATGAGATTAAGATCTCGTGTTGTAATTACGGCTCTGTGAAGCGGCCTAATTCTGCCGCGTCGATAGCATCGCACCCGTCAGGTGCTACCGAGGCTGTCTGGCACCGGCTGTCCACGTCCTCCACATGTTGCGGTGGACAGTCGTGGCGCTGTTATGTGATACGTTGATCGACCGGAGGGATGACAACCGCTGGAAAAGAGGAGAAAATTGAGAAAAACTGCGATGGAAGCCCCCCTGGGTGCCTGGGATTTTAACACCTGATGTACAATAAGGGCATCAATCATCCTCTGCAGCCCCAAGAAACATCTGGCTGGCCGCCTCTCCCTCCCCAAACACAGGCGCTTGACAGACAGACTGAATTCTGCCTAATGAGCGGTTGTGCTGCCATGTTCGGTATCTGGTGTGCACAGGGAGGAACGGACCTTCATCAGCATGTAGACACATGGGGGGGCCGGCACATCCACCCAAATAACATTAGTCTGAACTCACATAAAAAACTGGATGTTTCTTCGTGTAATTGAAGTGTAAATCCAGCAGAGCCGAGTTAATTAATGACAACAAAAAAAGCTTGAATTGGTTGAATACAAAGACCTCGTTCACACTGAGAATAATTAAAACATTAAAGAGAATAAACATACAAACACAATTAATTGTTAGTGAAAAAGCTTAAAAAAATCCTAAAGCCAAAGCCCCTGAAGTGATTGATTGTGTATGGAATGTTCAGAATTGAAAGTTTGATTGCGAAACAAACAGAAGAAAATAGAGTTTCTTCCAAAGCAGCACTTAATGCCCCGAAAACTTTCTTATAACCTTTAAATCTTTAAGAGTCTTTGGAGAGAGGCTTCGTGGATCGACGGCCGATAGAAAGTTCAGCAGAGTCGTTCTGCAGGATTCTAAGTGGCCGTTCTTCTTGTGACTGAATCACTTCAGACTCGCCGACCTTTGACCTTCAGACTGTAGACTGAAGCTCGCCGGGTGTCGAGATGAAAGGTGCCTCCGTCACGATGCTCCGACGCGGCAAAGTTAAAAAAACAGAGTGTGATCAGAGTTTAAAGGAAATCAATTAATTCCCTGTGAAGAAGCAGCTGAATGTGAGAGGACGGAGCTGAAAGATTTAAAGGTTTTAACAGACTGTGAGGTCGTACGTCTGCACGTCGGCCTGGTTGTCGGTTTGAGCTGCGACACCCACGCATCTTCTTTTCTCTCCCAACCTACGAGTCTTAACCCCCATGATGATGGTGGTGACCCACCGTCTCCATCCGCTGTCCTGACGGCACCATGAAGACAACACGGCTCGTCCTTATTGCCAACTTAGGCCAGAAATACAAGCTGGCGCCGGTTTTGCATTTCTGATGACTAAGCAAAACAAATTAGCATCCTCCAAAGTTCCGTCTCCGTGACCTTGACGCGTCTGTGTGGCCGGGCGGTAACGGGGATGCTGAGGTAATTTAATTACCGTCCCCTTCACGGGGAAGGGTAATTACTGCTCTCCAAATCCTCACTAATCCTCCTTCTGAGTCCCCTCCACACTCGGCCCGGGGCGCTCCGACAGGCGGCGCCGGCTCCTCCACGCCGTCCCACACAGGGGGCCTCCAAAAACAAACAACACTGTTCCGTTCTGCTAAATAATGCTCCTTGATTATTCTGGAAAGACGTCCACTGTGCATGTAATAGTACAACGTGTCTGCTTCATTGTCTCAGACCTGAAAGTGGCAATCAATTCCTCTCACGCCGCCCCCCCCCCCCCCCCCCCCCCCCCCCCCCCCCCCCCCCCCCCCCCCCCCAGAACAACATCCACCT
>CAAKHC010014170.1:0-21210 GCA_901007825.1 Macroramphosus scolopax | reverse complement strand
TCACAGATTTGACAACTGATATGAGATCATGTATGACAAAGTGCACGTCTTAGCTTAGCGCCTCTCTAACACACAAACACACTCTCATTACATTGGAACCTGTCCTTCTGTGCCATCATTACAATGTAAAGAAACAAACTGGCAAAAAATAAATGAACCCTTATAAAAAAACATTTCATGGGTTGGCATGACTCAGTGGGTAAAGGGGCTGTCCGGTAATCAGAAGGTCACTGGTTCGATACCTTGTTCTCTTATTGACCATTTCAAAGTGTCCTTGAACAAGACACCGAAGCCTTGATTGCCCCTGATAAGCTGGTTGACACCCTGCATGGCAGCTTCCTCTATCAGTGTATGAATGTGGTGGGACTTCAGTGCTCAGGAAGGTGTCCACACTTACAAGCTGCACAAAGCTCATTAATTTGATAAGAGCCACCATGCGTTGTGTGCTGAAATCTCACTGGTAAGTCAAAATGTGGACAATCAGTTCATTTATAATTTGAGCTGTTTTAATAAAAACACATTGATATTTGATGCCTGTGATATTATATCACACAAGGAAGTATTCTGATGTATTTCAGTATCAACATTTTGTTCTGTTGTGGGCAGTTGGCCCAGAGACAGAACCTCATGACAAATTGTATATATTTCCTAACCCACAGTCAGTCAATAATATGCTGTTTGACCTGGAAAGCACTTATAGGGATGTTAACGGAAAGTTCTCACTGACTCCTTTTGGAAATGTTATCTTCACTGCTAGCATCACGACAAGATAACAATGAAGTTCCATACCTGTGCCACTCGAGGCGCTGCTCCCAGAGAAGAGCAAAGTTGCCCAGATCAGAACAAACATCTTAACTTGATGCAGAACACAGACTGTCCGTCGCTCCACAGGTCCGCCGTTACACGACAAGTACAAAAAACCAGCTGCTGAAAATCACCCAGAGGAAACACCACAGCTGACCTCAGAGTTTCATACAGGATGTTGTACGTTAGGTAATTCTGAAGTTGCAAGATTAAAAAAATGCCGATGGTGAAAAATATTGCGACATCTTCTCGCGAAAGGTTCTATGTGAACTAATGCAGTAATCTTAACATCGTAACTGTTGTACGGTTAATAACCCCTGAGATATTAAAGTCTTGTTGGGCTCTACAGATTACTGAATGCACTGGAACAGACATTATTTAACCCTCCTATGTCCAAGCAAGCGTAGGAAAACTTCTTCTACTTGCACTTGAAGAAAAGAATTTTAATAAGAGAGCGAGTAGATCCACCAAAGCCCATCAGTCGCCCATTTGTCTCACATCTGCCAACAATGTTGTCCAACATTTAATGGTATCTATTCAAGCCTCTACCTCTTACATGTTTGTGAGTCTTGCTTCTAAAACTACCCCCTTATAGGTTTTGGAAACACATTTCTATCTGTTATAGTCTTGAAGCTATTGAAGATAATGTTATTTTCCCTCACAGTACATTCCAAACACACAAACAAGGTAGAACACAACCGAATCATAACATAAATCTTGGTTGACTCTGTGTCTTACCTCTGCCTGTCACTGGCTCTCTTCTCTCCACCATGCCCACTGAAGTGTTGACAGTAAATCTTCCTCTCCTCACTTTTCTATTTCTTCCCTTTTTGTGCAACTCAAGTTTCCAGGAGGTTCTACATCGACTCCTCCTCTCCTGACACTGACAGCCTTGTACGGTATAAACTTGTAATCTCACCGTACCGCTTTCCTGTATGAAATGACAAAGTTTCACTTTCAACAATTGATCAAATTAAAAAATGTTTTCTTGTTTTATTGGTACTTTAAGATCCTCTGACGTACAGATTCATTTGCAAATGTTTAAGAAAAAGGAAGCTATTTGAATGTTGCATTTTTGCAGCATGCAACGTCTTTGGGAACACTTCTGCATTTGGGTTTTTATTGCGCAATATCTATACAAAAACACCCCTTTTGTGGGGTCAACTCGGGGTAGCTGAAACAAAGTGTGCACACAGCAGTGACAGGAGACAAACATGCAACACATTCTCATGTTGTTTTTTTATTTTATTTATGTTTGCATGAAACTGACGACAGATGAATGTGCTCGTGGCATGTTTAAAACAAAAGAGCAAGCAAACATACATCATTGCAGAAATCCTACTGTCATTAAGAATCTGTGCTAATTTGCAGAGAATGCAAAACCCCGACCTGAATTATTGTGTCAATGGTATATGTGATAAAGAAAACTCCCCATAATAAAATGTATAATCACCACAAGGGGATAGGACAAACACATTTTCTTTACAACACACTGTGACAGAATATTAGGTTAGAAACAAATGCCCCTGTGTTTGAAAAATAATCAGATAAAAAATAATGAGGCGTTCAAAGACAGGAACTGGTTATTGACATACAGGCAATGTATGAACACCAGCCAGCATATTATATCTGAAACCCTCCATTAAGTCAACTGAACAACATCTTACTGAGGGTAGTATGAGTCAGAATAGATGCTTGACCCTGACTATGTTTACATGCAGAAGAACTGAACTGGTTTGACTTAGATTTGTGTGATAATGTTGCCTCATGATAAGCAAAGGGGAACCTACAAGGTACAAGTGGTTAAAAAAAAGTCAACGCAACTGTTTAACTTCTTTGCATTTTTTTTTATTTGTGTCCCAGCTCACAAGCACAAGTTGACAAAAGCAACTGTGTATTTTATTTTGTTAATTGAAGTTTTGATAGAGAGAACTTTAGCTGTAAATTCATAAACTTGAATTTATTAAAAGATAGCCTGTGTTAGAAACTAAGGATATTGATGTTTGCATTAAAGGAAGAACTAGATATACACGACAGGTATTATACTTAAAATGACCCCAAAGCTAAGTCAATACCAGAGTGACTCCTTCATGTAAACATAGCTTCATGATTTAACTGTAATGCCTTCAAATTAAAGGTTGGTACAATTTCCAAGGATCTTCTTAAGACAGTGTTCAGTCAGAGTGGTTGAATGATGTTTTTAATTTGACAATATAATTTAATAATTTAATGTGCACCTGCTGGTAAAGACTCATGCAGGGTATTTACTGTACATACTGGCATCCCTTTCCCTATCAATATACAGTACATCTTATTAATATATATTATGGACACCATCCTTATCAAGTTAGATTATTAGTCAGCTTTGATGTTACGGCACGTGTTGATCAAATGTCGGCTGGTTAGTCAGCATCCATTACTTGTCATTCAAACATCCGATGCAACCTTGTAAGACTAAAGCATCCCTTTCCGCAAATGATGCCGAAACGTCCCAAAGGGATCCTGTGATCGTTCAGCAACGATTTAAACACTCACACACGCACACATACACACACGTACACACACACACGGACACATTGTCAAAAGGAGATAACACGTCGGACGCTCACTGGTAAGTGTGTTGTGCTTTCAGTCTGTATTTTCCAGGTCAATCAAAGAGCTGCGGGAGAAAACGGGGCCCAGAAGAGGAAACAGACCCTTTTCCAATAATGTCAACATATTCCACTGTTAACCTGAAAATTATGCCAATTTTCAATACCTGGGATATTTTACAGAACTGAAGTTCATTCTCGGCAGTGTACCACTTTTAACACCTTTACTCTTCCTTTCATTTCTTCAATTATTATCAACAGAGATTTCTTTCATGTGTTATAAGTCCTAAAATAAATGCAATTATGTGGAAACACAATACTGAAAGGCGCTTCCATCTCTTCTTCTCGGGATGTAAATAACCAAAGGGATGAGGGGGGGTGGGATCCCTCTCAGCTGATAGACAGATAGATAAGATAAGAGAACAAAAAGCTTGGTTACTCCTTGCCCTGATTCTTTGACCGGCGGCAGACACGGCGACAATATTGTGAGACAGATGTAGAGCAAATGGCGAGAAGGATGCGAGGATGCATGGTCTGTCATTGGTCGTCTGGGGGGGAAGAAATCAACAAAGGACACAGAGAAACGAAAGCATGGTAGCTGGTTAACAATGCGTGATATACAGACAATTTATAACGACTGAGGCTAAAAATTCAAATCATTTATTTTCCAATGTCCAGTGGATCAAACCCTAAAATGTAACTGTGTTCTCCAATGGTGGTGATAAGGGGGCGTCCCAGGGAGGAGGGGCGGCATGAGGGGGTAGTGCTGGCGTTATATCTGAAGACATGGGAAACAAGGAGTCGTCATGAGGTGAATTCCAATCGAGGAGGGGGAGTTATAACACAGTTTATGGGGCAGAAGATGTGTCGGGTACGGGGTTGCCACTGCGTCTCGCATAGCCAAGGGATCAGGGAAGGATCGCGATTCATTTGGCTTTGATTTCTGTGTAGTTGCTGCCGTCATCCCCCCTCCCTGAGGCCCCCTCCCTGGACCTGGCCCCGCGGAACTCCAGAGCAGCGTAATTCAACTCTTGCCTCTCCAGTTCTGCCAAAGAGCCCACAGGTTGATAATCCCCGTCTTCTCCCTGCAGATAGAATGACCGATCAGTTGCAAGAATCACCCAAGACGGTGTCGGCGTCACAAAAGATCACAGAGACAGACTACAGAAAGAAAAGATGTTACTGGTTACTGGTGGGGGAAACTGACAAGGAGATGTTTTCCTGTTAGTCCGGCAGTGTGTGTTAGAAATGAGGCAGCCGTGCGGAAGGCAGAAACGAACGGCCGTGGACAAGAACACAGAAGCTGATATGCGAGGAGATGCATCACTTAGACTTTTAATGGGGATTTTATTTCGGAACCTTACCGTAGTCTCCTCTAGAATGGAGTTAAACTTTGAGCCCAACAGCTCTGTCTTAAGCTGTGCAGGAGTTAGGGGAGAGAAAAACAGACAGAAAAACGCAGAGAAGCGATGAAAGGAGGAGACAACAGTGTTTTGAAAAAGGTCATGGTTGGAGCTACTAGGCAGTGGGAGGGGTTCCTTCAAGGAAAAGAGAGGATTTCCTCATTTGCAGAGGTCAAATGGGGTGTCATAATTTCGTTACACTAAAACCCCAAACAGTGTGAGAATGGTTCTCCAACCCGTCCTCCATCATTATCAGAATCATTGACATCGGCATGTCTCACCACTTTCTTCCTCAGATTTTGTTTGTCCTTCTTGACTGCGCTGTAGTACAAAGCTGGGTTCTCCAGGACCACGTCCTGCCTAGGGTTGCCATTCTCTCTGGGGACGGAGTCACATAATCAGTGACCGCCACTGACGCACGGCGACACGCCAAGCCTGGGCATCCATTTTAAAACAACAAGCTCTATAAGGTTACGCTGGAGGCTGTGAGTGACGTGGTTATTTCATGGGTTTAGTTGCTGAGCTCACACCCACTTCAGGGGTGATTTGCCGGAGAAAGCTTGAAATTTTGGCGGGGTCCAAATATGCTCGGGGACTAAAAATAAAGCACCTTGGTTAAGAGGGCTACCTGAGTTGTATTGAGTGTAGCAGGTCAAGGATACAAAAGCAGTGTCAGGGCAGGGAATTGAGCCTGCAAAATATAAGGTTAGTCCAGCTTGCTAACCCGCTCGAGACGCAGCTATCGTGGATGTCCAAGGATTTCGACGGGGGCTCAACTGGAATTGCCCTGGAGGAATTCTCACGTCCACATCAATCCCACATTCACTCAATGTGCATCAATGTGCTTTAGAATGGATGACTAGGCTTAAGTGTTTCCTTGGATTTAAAAAAAAAAAATAAGGCTTTGTGTGATAAAAAATTGTCTTCTGCCTCAAACGGTCCTCTCCATTAGTTTTGTCATTTCTACTCACTTCTTGTTGTTGTGGCCAACGTATCTCACTGCTGCAATGATGAAGGCTATCACCGCCACTCCTCCAATTGTGCCGACTATAACTGCCATCATGTACTTTTCTGAAAAAAGAGGGGATGTGACCGACTTTGAGATCAGTCGCGGGTGAATTTCAAACCAACGAGAAGAAACCATGAATATATGAATTAAAAATGTGGCGTTTGGAGGAAGGAAGACAAAAAAAAAAACACATTTTATTTGGTACGTTTTCAAAAGTCAATCTTCTAAGCACTCCATCGTGTATTTCTAAACTAGATTTGAGGGATTACTGGATTATTTACCTTATGTTTACATCAATTCAAAGACACTGCTTGTGTGGACCACAAGGCAGATGTTGGATCAACTCAGACTCAAGTCTTAACACTCAAGGCCCAACTGAATTCCCGAATCAAGACAGACAAGTCGTAAATCTGAAACATTGCATTCTTCAATGCCATTTAAAAGATGTTAAACCTCAAAGATTAAGTTGTACATTACACTTTCGGTGACATCGTGCAAACCCTCAAAAGTACCGTGAGTCTGTTTTCGGACCACAGTTCGTCCCTACTCACTCTCCTGCTGTAGCTCCAGATGCACACTCTCTCGTCCATACGTGTTGTAGATGCTGCAGTGGACGTTGACGGCAGGACCGCCGTTGTTGACTCGCTCGCCTTTCTCCCGCAGCTTAATCATACCCGTGGAGGTGTGTCCGTCCGTGTGTGTGTAGAAGTTGTACCGGCCGTCTGTTTCGTTGATGGTGATATTGAAGTCGGGCAGGTAGAACTCGATGGTGGGCTCGGGGTTTCCCGAGGCCATGCAGACACACTGGACACCCTCCCTCACCACCGTGCATTTGGACTCATCCAGAAGGACCGGGGCATCTAACACAGACACAAAACACCGGCTTCTTCACTCTGCTACAGGTAGAAATCTACACTGGATTGATGCTTAATGCTCTACAGTTTTTTTAGTTAATTACAGAACATTGCAGAACTCACACTCAACAGTGATGTTCAGGGAGCTGCTGGCCCGGCCGTGCTCGTTCTCAGCCAGGCAGCGGTACTGTCCGTCTCCCTGCGGTGTGATCTCCGAGATCTCCAGCACTGACAGCTCGTCTGCAGTGATGGTGCCCACCAGCTCCCCGTCCTTCAGCCAGGTGAGTGTCGGGGCAGGGCTGCCCTGGGTGCTGCAGTGCAGAACCATCGAGGTGCCCTCTAGTACTGTCATCGAGCTGTTCACTACGGGCTCGCGGGGAGGGTCTGCAACAAGGTCAGAGATTCATCACCGGGGAGGTCATTTAAAAGTATACACACTAAAAGCAGCTTCGAATTAGTGCATCGTATGAAATTGGTGCGGAGCCGCTGTCTCAGAGTCTTACACTTGACAGCCAGGTAGAGTGAAGTGTTCATGAGTCCGTAGCCGTTGTCCCCCATGCAGGTGTAGATTCCCTCATCTGCGGGCGTCACGTCGTCCACGGTGAGAGAGATGTTTGACGCCGTGTCCCACAGCAGCTCCTGGTCTCCAAACATCCAGGAGATCCTGGGAGGTGGGTTACTGTCGACCTCGCAGTGCAGCGTCACAGAGCTGCCCTCCATCACCTCTGAGGAGGCGTTCACCCACACGGAGCGTGGAGCGTCTGGAAGGAAAAATAATTGAGTCATGATTTAATAACTTCATAACGTCAATATTGGATGGCCACAACGGTAAGTATCATCCTTTATTTTTCTACTTACACTTGATATCTAGAGAGATGAGCCGCTCGTAGACCAGGGTGGTGTTGGGGTAGTAGACCCTGCAGCCCAGGAGCTGCCCGTTGTGCATGGGTCTGGGGGTAAACGTGAGGGTGCTGGAGAGGACCGCTGTGTTGCTCTCCTCCAGGTAGTCGGAGCTGAACTCGGGGTCGGGCAGATAGTCAGTGTACATCCACTGGATCTCTGGAGTCATGTCGGGGCAGTTGTCGGGAGCGTAGCACGTCAACTCCAGGCTCTCGTCACTAACAATCTCCTCTGGGACATCAATGTTGGGTTGTTCTGAGCAAAGACAAAGGGATGAAATAATATCAATCAATCAATCAAACAACTTTTTGTATCCATTATGTTCTGTGACTTACCAAGAACTTTGAGCTCAGCAAAGTCTGGGTACGTATACATGTTGGCTCCACCGAGGTCAGCGCGAAAGTAATATCTCCCTGAGTGTTCTCCGGCGATGTTGTTGATGAGCAGAGTGCAGTTCCTCTGGTGCAGGTCGCCCAGCAGCTTGGTGCGACCCTTGTAGCTCTCGTGCACGACATCTGTGCGTGATTTGAAGACTACAGGGGGGAAGAGTTGAGGGTAGGGCTGGCCGAAGTACCAGATACCGTGAATGCCGCGGTACGGCCTGATACCGGACGGATACATGAAGGTGCAGGGGATGACTACACAGGAGTTGGTCATGGCTGAGATATCCCGAGGTACCCAAACGTTCCACTGGCAACATGCGTCTGAGAAAAGATTGTAAAGGTAGATGAATGAGATTAGAGCATAAGTCTCTCAAAGATGGAAGATGGAAGAACAACTCTAAGTTTTCGAAGAAACCCAGTCAACAAAACAAAACTTGCATCATACATTTCTGCAAACCACAGATATGTATAATCTTTAAGCTTTGACGACACAGCACAACTCATCAGTCCTTGTAATCAGCTGTCACACACTCACACACTGTTGACTTCTTACAACAACTGAGCTCCAGAGACGTTACAGGGAGAGATTGCACACACGTCATTCTCTGCAGTATTCCTTCTATGATGCGGTCAGACCCTCATAATAACAATCGGAGCCTGTCAATTGGCAACAACAAGCACTTTCACATGACCGAGAATGGCCCCGTGATTTACGTTGCAGCCATTTTATTGGCTATGTCGTACCGATTGCTATCGATTTGGTCCCTGTGAGTCATTTTGTGCCCTCACACATGGAGAAATGGGGCCCAGGTTGAAGAATATAGGCATATCCATCACCCCAACCTGCCTTGCTTATTATACACATCACTTTATCACCTTTGCTCATGTCAGAAATGTTGGAAAACATTCATACAGGAGCTTTGCAGAAACATACAATGGCAACGTTTTACTCGTTTCACTCATAAAAAGATTTAAGATTTAATACCATTGATGATCAACAGCAGTGGTAAGAGTAGCTCCAAACACCACATGGTCTCCACTCAACGCCTCTGGAACACACAACGTCCTGTTAGTTATATCACATGCATCATCATGGGAGGAGAAAAAACCTCAAATGTCTTGCTTACAGGTACTCGTGCATGACTCATACCCATCATCAGTGAATCACATCAATACTCAAATCTCTGAGCTGTGTAGTTTCTAGGTTTTAGGCATAGGAAGGTCTTGGCTTAGTATTGCATTGGACCGCTGGATTAAACATTTTCCTCGTCCTACATAGTTGTTCTTGCTGTAAAATCTTCCCAGCGTGGTCCACATCCAGAGTGGAATGTATTAGTCAAAAAGTGTGTTGTGATCGTGTTAATACCTTGAAATGCTGATGGGTAGAAACAGAGAGACTCTGCAAGACACTCGTCAGCAGCTCCACTAGATGGTGTTCACTCACACCCGGACGGCTCAACAATCTTCTTCTCTGTGGTGTAAAAATAAAACGGTTATTGAATTCAGGGTTATTTTGGCGATGACATCCCTCATGTGGCTGCGTTGGAAATGGCATACTAACGTACCACCTCCTACATCATCCTCAGTGAGTACTAGACACTGCCAACTAAAGACAGGCTGTCGCTACCAGCAGACCACTGAGGTACCATGAAGCAGTCATGTGAGGAATCGATTTACCTCGAATCAGGTTCCAACATGCTCACACACTCAATCATTACTGCTAATCTAGTGAACATACACATAATCCAAATACTTTGTAAAGGAAACACACTCAATCTGACGTCAGGCGTCTGATGAATAGCACGTTAATTAATGATTCCAAACACAGAAAACGCACGGAATCATCAGTAGAGTCGCTCATCACGGCTGCCGTACCAAAGCCCGTCCAATGAATGACACTCACTGTTGGCTGAGCTGTGACACCACGCAAAACCCCCGTCACCACACTGGTTGTCATCAGCTTTGTGTGGCGTACTGATGCTGTGTGTGCTCAAATCAGGAGGTAAAGGATTCACCGATAAACACTGCAGTTATTAAGACAATAAAATCAGCATAGAAGCAAAGCGGCACATGAATCCTGTGGTATCGAGGGGCAGTGTTGTTTTGAGTTAACGTCTCTAGCTTGGGTTTTTATAACCAGTTTAACATGCTGTTTCAGTACTTTACACGGTCGTCAGCCTTTGTATTCTTGTTACATCGGGGGGGTTTAATTAGAAAATGATATCACTGTCTGTTAAGTTTCACCATGTTTGCAGAGTTTGCATGCATCGCATCATAAACTAATATTTATTCAAGAGGTAAAACACACAGTCGATCAAACTGCTTCCTCTGACTGACAGCTCTCTTGTTTACACATGTATATGACGCGTCTCATCATGATATTAGATCAAAATTTACAATGTAATATCAAATACTTTTTACTTTATTGTATTCGTCTATTCAAGAAAAGATTATGCTGTGCAGTAGATGTCAAAATGTATACAGAAGCAGAGGATGTATGCCTCGTGCTGCAGCAGCCGGCGTGTGCAGATGGCGGGCCAAGGAGCGGATTTTGCTCTTGAGCTTCGTGATTAACACATCCCAACATACCCTGGAGAATTACCGACCAATATTAGCCGTGCGGATGGTGGGAAGTGAAAAAATGTATTTGATTTGACACTGCAAAGGGCCTTGGATTCGTCACGGAGACCACCTTGGGAAGAATTCACAAATTCTTAGATATTTGAACATGTAAGAAAAGTTTACTCGGCTGGCAGCTGTCTTCTACTTTCCCCCTTTGCTTCTTTGAAATCGGTAACACTTTAAGACGTCTTGGTCCATATAATGCCACTCTGTTGGCTGTGGCACGCCTAACTTCTCTCCGATGTTGCGTCAAGCTCCACCATCTGCACTGTAACAAAAGGCCAAGAGCTGGCCGAGTGCGTCCAGGCAGAGATGCCGTGCATCAGCAGCAGCAGGAGAGAATAGAGCCACGCAGCCAGGCAGGGCCACTGACACCACCACTACCTCAACAACAACGGCCTCATTGATGGGGCAGACGAACGGCTGGCACCGAGCACACAGCATACGTGTGCACACTTACATACACACACACATAAACCACTTGCCTCATACCAGCCTCAGCACCAGGCTCCTGCTCCCTCTCGGTCCTGTCTTGTTTCCCGTTGTTTTTGTGCTCCTTGAGTTGGTCGTCTTGATATCGATCCTAGACGTCAGATTCTATGGGAAAGGACTAAGACGGGGAGATAAAGAAAAGAAGGAGATAAGGGGAAGAGAGGGAGTCAGTGTGAGCTCTGGTTTACATGTGCCGTGGGCAGTCTTGAATATGCGTTCAGGCATTTTTGGAGCTGTTCTTTGGCCCACTCCGCATTCCTCTCCTCTGAAGCCCCGTTTCAATGAGTCGCTCCATGTGTCTCGATACCTTGAACTCTGGGCTCGGATCACAATTCCTTCTAAGATCGAAATAAAAATATCGACAGTAGTTCAACTGTTTCATGCCACCGGTTACTTGGAACGATGACTCATTATCACTTTGCGTAATCAAAGCAACATACGGAGAGTAGGAGGAACATAGAACTTGTGATATGAATATGGAAATTCCAGATTTACATTTGTTTCATCAATAGTTTGACTTCAGAAAGCTTCATTTGTCTACAATGACCACCGACATGTGTGTAAATCACAGACAGTAGGCGAATTAAGACTAAAGAACCTGATGTCAAGCCTGGATACATTTTAATTTCAGAGATGAAATTGATCGATCTTTGCAGCCAGATGCAGATCTAATACTGTCCCCACTGAGGAATGTTTGTGGGCGGGGAGCAGGAGCATGGACCCAGTCAGAGGTCCACCCAGATTACATATAAATCTAACAATGGCAACTTGTCTCTCCTATGTGGAACTTTCTTTTTTACAACCTCATTGTTGCATGTCGGGTGAGTCACTGTGTCCTAAAGCTGTTAGGCCAGCGGCCAAGTGATGGCATCAACCTCAAGGGAATCCCTCTTTAAACACATGCAAGTCTGGAGAAGAGCTGAAGAATAGAATGCTTCACTGGCGCTCTGAAGTCGTGCACAACGCAGCATGCCATACCCTCCCCTACACACATGTCAGCATTAGGCAGGCCAACACACTCCTCAGTGTGGGGTGTACAGCTATGTGACCTTCCTCTTCATCCCCTTGGGGCCGTTTGTAAGCTTTGCCTGCCCCATTGTCCTTCTAGGAATGTAGCCGTTAAATATACAGCATGTGTACATTAAATGTGCGAGAGCGGATCATCAATCGTGGCACTTAATCACAAAAACATCCACCAAATCAAGTATAAAAAACAGGTTATTTTTGCATGATTCTACTAATAACCACAAACAAACTGTTAAAATATCATTGACAGTCTAGAAGTGATGATATGTCAATGTAAAGTACATCATGTTTATCTGTGTCTGATCTTCTTGTGATCTGAAGCAGAGCCTCGTCTTCAAATTAAAGCTCACTTATTCCGCTTCGGATACAATCTATCTGAACAATCGGTGTTGCTATATCAGGCCATGGCGCCGCTTCTGAGTCATCTTACATTATTGAAATTATCCACATTAACCGAAAGTCTCACACAAGCAGCGCCAAAGAGAACATTTTCATTGTGAATATCTTCTGCGGCCTGCGTACAAGAGCTTTGCCGGTGCTCTTGAAGGAGGGGAAAAGAAAGGAGAGCCTGTCTGCAGAACACTGCCTACTGTTCGAGCGAGAAACTGGAGGATTTTTTTTTTCCGGAACAGGCCCGCTCACAGCTTGCGCTTTGCTGTTTGCTTATGACGCGCGTTAGTCAACCACAAGCTAAGGCCCCCACTAAAATACTCGGAGGAGCAGATGGTCTTAAAACACGACTGCTGCCCCTCCCACACATGCCCGATGAGCCTGGCGAACCACACACACACACACACTGATACTAACATAAACACAGAGTTATGCCAATATCCAGTCACACGGTCTGTCCAAGGCAGCGCAGAGAGTGCTGGCATCGATAAAGTAATGAAAGGAATTAAAACCATAGCTGTTTGCCTCTTACAGGATATAACCTGGATTACATGCAAGGCACATCTTCATTTGTCTTCATACTGTATGAAGTAGATGCTCGTGATCTATTTCAGTGTTTCAGGGAACTTTCATCCAGGTACAACCTCCTTTTTAAAACAGGCGTAAAAAGGAATCATCCGCCAAGAGCACGTGAAGTGAGCGTCGCAATAAAGTGAGCTTCAATTGGCAGATCGTCAACATGACAACAGACCAGGGGCACCAATAGCTCACTTCCATCGTATCTACCTGGCAAACTCAGTGACTCTGGCAATCCCCGGCCCAGTGGGCAGATGGCGAGCCACAGGCCTCCTCTCTAGTTAGAGCGCTCTCCCTTCCGGAGAAAAAGGGGCAACAAACAGAGCGGAGACCTGTTCAGCCACACAGATAGATAAAGTGTTGGCCCGTCTCAAAGCTTGCCTCAACTTAAATCATCCAGAATCGAGACGATGAGGATGCATTAAATCTGCCAGCCTCCGTCCTTACATCACATGAGATATCTTTGCCTGGGCTGAGGGGAGGAATTATCATCTTGTTTTGCCATATAAACGTTCATTATCTTCGACAACAGAAAAACAGAATGATCGTTCACCTGATTGAATAATTATAATGCAGAATTATATATCTCGTTCTGATCGGTGAAGTTTAACTGGTGTCAGAAATCTATTTGGAATGCGATGATTCGACTCAGTGCTGACGGAACAGGCAGCAAAATCTGCCCACTAATAATCAGCCGGGCTTTTAGCAGCTCCACATATACACACACTCACTCGTGTGCACACACATGAAACATCATCAAAAATAAATGTGCACGTTCATTGCGACACAAACACACACACACACACTCATTACCTTAGTCATTATAACTGTTTACTCATCCAACCTTTTTACTCACTCACTTGCTCATCAGCACATCACGCAAAGATAACACAAACTGTAGATAGATAGATAGATAGATAGATAGATAGATAGATAGATAGATAGATAGATAGATAGATAGATAGATAGATAGATAGATAGATAGATAGATAGATAGATAGATAGATAGATAGATAGATAGATAGATAGATAGATAGATAGATAGATAGATCTACCTGTGTAGGTGAACGTTTCAGCCGCTCTTACATGAGAAGTGATAGCTGCCTTCCCTCTCGCACTCGCACGCAGAACGTCACTCCAGCCCGTCTCCAGCAGGACCTCTCGCCACTCTCTGTACCAAGCCCCAACGGTGGGCAATAAACTGCCCTCCCCACCACCATCACCATCCTCACCATCACCCCTCCCGTACGAAAAACAGCCCTTCAGTGTAGCAGCATTGTTCTGATGCTTCGCCCTGACGCTCGACCATTCATAAACACACAGGGGCCACAAAGGGCCACACTGTTCCCCCTCAGCCCGACAAATATGGGTAAGGCTTTGAGCCCTGAGGACTTTCTGTCCAACACGGCTGCTGGGTTTACGCTGGATGGAACTGAGCATATTTGATCATTTTGGATTGATGGACTACACGGCCACGTTTTGCATTTTTTGTATTTAGAGGCAGGAAGTGAGGTGCTGAGAATAATGGAAGTGGTCGGGGCAAAACAAGGGGAGGCCGAGGAAGGGAGGGAGTGAGGTGGATACATTCTTCTGTATGTGTTTTAGTCCCAATGAAACACAACAGAGGCTATAAAAACATGCATGTTTTAGCCCATTGACTTTTCAGGAGAAGCCATAGTTTATATCAAACTCACATTGTTGGTGCACAATCGTACATCACATCAGTAAACATGCTGATGTCTGCAAACCGATTTTTCCGCCTGCTAAAAAAAAAAGACATTTTTAAGCCTAATATGTTGTTCATGGATGTTGGTGCTGTGATCATGTCATGAAACCCCAAGACTTGTTAACTCAACCCCTCCCTCCTCCTGACACAGTAGCCATTGTTTCTCAAGGCCTTCTGGGACAGAACAGCTCAGCTCGAGCCTGACACCGCACAACACTGGGAAGTCGATGTGCACAGATAATTGTCTTTTAATCACAACAATCCCCTTTTCTCTGCTCCTGCTCATTTGTCTCTATCTCTTGTTCGACCTTTCTCTGTCCATCGTGTGGATTTTTAGCACTTTAACTTCGATCTGCCACTTCCAGTTTTTGAGCTACGATTCTGGTAATGGGAGCAGGGGATGCTGGGATAGATGTCCTCGATTATGCAACTCATAATATTCTGCCACTCCAAACCTTTTGTTATTAATCATTTCAAAAATATTTTCTGGACAGTTTGAGCCCATCACGTTGGAGTTTAATGATCAATTACCGATCACTACACACACTGAAATTATGGCTTTATAACTTTGGAACAGCCATTATCTATCAATTAAACTCCTGTACTCAGTGTCAGTTCTTAATTGTTATGAAGGCCTAGCTGATGAAGACTGTGATGCACAGTTGGTTCTGTTTGTTGAGGAAAAGTACTGACAAAAGCGTCTGCTAAGATACATATTTCGCTTTTAGCCAAGCAAGCAGGGTGTGTTTATGGACATTCACGGTCGCCAAGGGCTGAATTCTGACTTCCCGTTTAACACAACCACTGCAATAATAAAGAACTTAAATACGATCAGCTGATGAATGTTTGACTTCATCACCACCTTTCGTGAAGTGCACGTGGAGCTTTGTGACTCCAGGGAGAATGTTGAGCCCCTGAGGGTCTTTCGAGCCCCTAGGAATCTTTGTGGCCCCTGAAGCTTCGGGGCCCCTGGAAGTCTTTGTGGCCCCTGAAGCCTCGGGGCCCCTAGGAGTCTTTGTGGCCCCTGAAGCTTCGGGGCCCCTGGAAGTCTTTGTGGCCCCTGAAGCCTCGGGGCCCCTAGAAGTCTTTGTGGCCCCTGAAGCTTCGGGGCCCCTGGGAGTCTTTTTCCCAGTCTGTTTTATGGCAGATCTGCAACCTCAGCAAACTCTGCTTCAGTTTACCTGAACGAACCACATCTTCAGTTCACTTCCCTGAATTCCCTTCAGCAGCAGCTTCAAACAAAGTTTTGTTTTCTGTGCATTCTGATAATCTTCAACACTGAGCGACTATTCACATATTTTTTTTTCTTGAGAACTTTGATTGTATTTGAAACGCCTGATGTCCATTTTGAAGTTCTACCACAGACATTTTCTTCATCAGACTGAGGAATGGACCTGATCTTCTGTAGCATGAATAAAGACAGTTCACCAGCTGTTTTGTGTTTAACTTAGTGTTCAACAGCTGAGATACTTTGGATTCAATTGTTCGACTGTTGATGAAATAAATCAGCTCCTCTCACCTTCGACTGAAACTGATTTAAGAGGATGTCATGTTGCCTTCATGTCTAATCAGAGTAATTGTGGTTATATGTGTCCGTGTTGAATTGTTGACGGTAGAACAGAATGGATCAGTTCGGGATCAGTTCGGTTCTCAGAACTTCACATTGAGGTCCTGACGTTTAAATTATAATCTATAATATAACATAAGTTTACTATCAAAATGAAACATTTTAAACTTGTATTATTATTATTATTATTATTATTATTATTATTATTATTATTATTATTATTATTATTATTATTATTATTATTATTATTATTATTATTATTATTCCAGCTCTTAATTACAGAGGGAAACTTTTCTGTCTGACTTTTATATATATTTCATATTTTCATTCTACTTTTTGCACTCCAACATTTAATGTAAATTTATAACTGTTTATTTTTCATTTAGTTATTAATATGTTACATATTCTCTGTTACAGCGCTAAATAATTTCACAATAAAGAAGACGTGTAATTCTCAGGAGCAAATCAGAGTGATGGAACAAACGACAGATTGTCAGCACACACAGACACACACTCACAACACACACACACACACACACACACATTGCTGATCGATCAGTCCGCAGATCAACTCACCTTCATCGCCATCTGCGCAGGTTTGACAGCAAGAAATCACAGCAACAAGCAGAAAGAGAGAAGAAGAAGAAACTGACTGAACCAGTGAATATGATGAGACCAGGAGATCCAGACCCCTCCCACACACACTAGACACACCCACACTCCAAATACACCCAGAGACACACAGAGACACAGAACGGACACCTGCTTTGGTCTTAACGAGGCTCAACCCTGAAACTATGTAATAGACCGAAATGTCATCACAGTGACTAAAAGTCCTCACAGTCTGTAAATGTCCTCCCTGTCTCTAAATGTCCTCTCAGTCTCTAAATATCCCCACAGTCTCTAAATGTCCTCCCTGTCTCTATATGTCCTCACAGTCTCTATATGTCCTCACTGTCTCTATATGTCCTCACTGACTCTATATGTCCTCACTGTCTCTATATGTCCTCACTGACTCTATATGTCCTCACAGTCTCTATATGTCCTCACTGACTCTATATGTCCTCACAGTCTCTATATGTCCTCACTGACTCTAAATGTCCTCACTGTCTCCAAATGTTCCTACTGTCTCTAAATGTCCTCACTGTGTTTAAATGTCATCACAGTCTCTAAATGTTCCTGCTGGCTCTCAATATCCTCACTGTGTTTAAATGTCATCACAGTGTCTAAATGTCTTTGTCTAAATGTCCTCACAGTCTCATAAGGTTTTCACTGACTCCAAATATTCTCATAGTGTCTAAATGTCCTCAGTCTGGTTACGGTCTTTTCTCATTACTTTATTTCCTCATAGTGTTATTTCGTCACTATATTATTTTGTCATTATGCTCTATCGTCATTAAACATTCTTTTCTTACGTTATTTCCTTGTTACGTTATTTTTTTTATGTTGATGAAACACAATTGCTCCCAGAACTGTGTGCTATTCCATGTGATTCTTGTATTAACTTAACTTTGAGACGTACATTAACGTTAACAGTGTTATGGCATCTCTTGGGACTAAAGAAGACGGAGACAGTATATTGTACTGTCTGGATTGTATCACTTGCTAAGACCTCTGAAGGTATTTTGCACTCTGTCCTCTGGTCTCATTAGGGGTGTTTGCATGTGTGAGCTGCCATGGTGGAGCCACGTATGGCTGCTGCAATAGAAAGTACTTAATTAGCTAATAACAACAGGGAATTTGCCTATTACCTGTCTTAGGTTTCACAGATTTAATGGAGATTTTTTTGCACGCCAGAAGCTTGTGGTTTTTAGGATGGCACAAGAACGTATTCACCATGAATCCTTCAGAGCCGAAAACTGGGTTGATCCGATAGCAAAGTTGTCTGTTTCACTTACAGCCATGTTGCTACTAGTTTTGCCTGTCACGGTTGGCAAATTCAATAGATGCATTTCCTTACAGGGCAAATATGTAATTTGTATATTACCATCTTCAGCCAGGGCCAGTTCAGTCCAGCCATGGAGGGCAGCCACAGCCCCATCCTTACTGGAAAAGGATCAAACTCTTTACAAAGTAAGACATTTCACCTCATGCTACAAAACATCTTCCCAGGGGCCTAAGTTTGCTATTTAATGTGTCTTCTCTTTGTTCCAGGTGAGACAGACCAGAGCTATTCATCTCACTTGGCTGAACACTGTGACAGACCTGGCCTGAATGCCCCTCTCCAAGCTTCCTTGCCCCCCTACCACACCCTCCACCCGCACCCTAAACACCCGTCCTCCATCCTCAGAGCAGTACTGCCCCCGTGTGGTCAAACGCAGAAGCACATACACAGATCAGACTGGAATGTCAGCTTACCCAGGTTAAACTTCATTTGGTTTGATTTAACACATTTTAAACTACTAAAAAAAAAATAACAATTTCCACCAAGAACTCACAATTACACTTATTTATTCAACAAAAGCCTAGTTGTATTTATTTGTTACTTGCAATGGGTTTCTGGAATCTCCTCCTTCAGGCAAAAGGCATTATATGCAGAAAACATATTCCGCTCTCAGTTGAACTTTTAATCAGGCGACGTACTGTCTCTTCATGGCATATCTCTGAAACAAAGTGGAAACAATAGTTAATCCCAACCCTGATAATAAAAGTCCCTGTTACAATTTGTTACACATTGCTAGAGCCGGGATGCAACTCAGTACATAGTTTATATAATGTACAAATTGGCAAAACGTCTTCTCCGCTGTCTACTTCTATTCCATCTATTCTATTCCAGATAAGCATTTTGCATGCAAAAAAAGCAGTTGCACAATAAAATGTGCGTTGAAAGCCACTTACAGTTGATCGTGGAATAGAGGGGAAACAAAATTACACAAACTGACTTATTGCAACGGTGACATCCTATTACAGTACCATGTTCCAATTCAGAGAGCTCTTTAGAACGACCAATTCTTTCACACGCTTGTAAAGGCAGACTGCATGGATAGTTACTGGATTTAAACACATATGGCAATGGGACTGAATGAACCACCTGAATTCAATGATGAAGAGGAGTGGCCCAATGCATTTGTCCATATAGTGTATCTGATTCTGCTAAACGTCTGGCAATCTGGAAATGAGGAGAGTAAACTTGATTAATGGATTCAAGCTGGATCGATCAGACGCGGTAAAGGAAGCCCTGATGTTTATGTTCAGGGTCATTTCTAAAAAGGCATGGTGAAAGCGGATGATGTAATCCAACAGACAACGAACATTTCATGCTTCTTGCTCTCCTGTGGTCTGTTCCTCTGTGCTGCACCAGCCCAGAGTCGACTGAGAAGAAATCTTATTGGAAGTGTGCTGTTCGCTCTTAATCACATTTCCTGCCTTCTGGCCTGCTCCGTCATCTCCGAGGATGGGAGGACACCACCAGTGCACCTTTTAAATGAATTATAGTACAAACATGCCACAAAAAGACTTTTTTTATGACCCATTTTCTTATCTAATTTGATATATTTGTTAGTCCCAGTTAATGTATTTTGTAACACACTTTTCTCCAAATTAACGGGCTAAAATAGGATGCTAATTCATTTAAGAAGGCCTCAGGTATGTCATTTTGTGACCTAATTAAATTATCATTGAACTAGTAATGTACTGTTTCCAGTAGAGCCTACGCTAAATTAAACCGTCTGTATGGCTGGAGGAACTGATGTGTAGGTGAGTCTTTGTATCTGTGAGGAATAATGAACCTTAAACACACGACAACCATGTCACAATCATTAGCTTGATGTTAGTGCCAGGTTACTGACTAACTTATCATTTACACTTATTTCTGGCTGCTTGACATCGCCCCCTGTTGTACAGCAGACTGTATTACACCTTGAATAGGCTCCGTGTTAATTAGATATACAAATATAACTCTAGTCTTTTATATGGGTTGTGCATAATATGAAATTAAAACATTGTAATGCACCTGTAGTCTTGATGTAAGCACGATTTGAAACAAATGAAAATGAACTGGTAAAATATAGATATCTATTTTAAGTGTCATCATCAAACAACTCATGATCTAACATTTTTACAAGAGAACCTATAAGATAGTACAGCAAAATAAAGTATTAAATTGACAGTCTTTTAATCCCCTGAGCAGTATGCTATAAAATACCATGTGTGTACTGTTGATGTAATGAGGATGAGTGGAAAGTAATTATTAAAAGAGATGGGAAAACATGTGGCTGCACACATACGCATAATCCATAGACAGGAAGTTGGAAATACAAAAGTGTTCAAAGAATCCACCAAAATAAAATTACCTGGAAAGTAAGTTTTATAAAATGGTCCAATAATGAAGGAATTTGACAAAATAATTTTATTTTGGAGTAACAGAACCAACATATACTTCCTCTGAATATAGCCATGAATTTTTCAAATAAAAAGGGTATGATTTGTTTTCCTCTTTTTTTTATCAGCATGTTTTTCTCACTTAGCACCCAACACCTCTCTTAAGTGCTCCGGTCCCCAGACTGTATGCTGGAAGGGCAAGAAGGACGTGTGGTCCCCTCGGTCCTGGTGGACTCTCTTCCTTTATTTGTGCATTACACTGTTTAAATGTACATGATGTGATAGGCAATCTAAAAAAAACTAACAAAATGTGGACCAGTACTTCTAATTTTTCCACACTTTCATCACAGACTCCAGCTGTAGTCATTAGGCTTCAAAATTGGTGTAATTTGGTTTCTGTCCTCCCTCTCTCTCTCTCTCTGTCTCTCTCTCCTCTCATCACAGCCACCCTCCTTATCTCTCCACCCTCACTGCTATGCATCAGGTCTGTCACTCTCAGTCGTCACGCTGTGGTCGCTTTGCTACTGCTTCAGTCACTGCTTCAGTC